>JAFIRS010005799.1:0-49158 GCA_018342105.1 Gonioctena quinquepunctata | reverse complement strand
TGTTAATGTAAACAAACTCTTTCACAAAGGATGCCGCCGATATCTTATCTCAGTTAATGTAAACAAAGGATGCCGCCGATATCCGGTCGCTTAAATAAACAACTGATAAGAAGTGCTGACGTAGATAATATTCCTGCAAAGACTTGTCGGTTGAGTCATAGCCGCATCATCGCTGGCTCCCCCCACTCTCATTCACACACGCCCATACACAACATGGCTGCCACCATTCCGACCAATCACAGACCACTCACCTCCCCACCCTACCCACATACAACCACCCCCCACCCCTCTCATAAAACCGCCATTTTGTGGTGCGGTGCGGGACCATGTGGGAGTAACCGATGAACGGAGAGGTGGCCCAGTAATGGTATAGCATATCTTTATAATAAATGTTTATTAATGGTTCAGTGTTTGAATCTATAGAATTTGGCCTCTCGATACAGTAAGGTGCATGCTCAGGAATTGAAGAAACCTCACGGACCCCTGCTCTAATCTCATCTAGCCTGTATGAACTTCAGTAGCTCTAGCCGTTCAGAGTTGCTGAACGTTTACAGAATAGATTCATCAAAGCAGGTAAATGGTGGAAACTGATAAGGTTGTTAGAACGGAAAGAGGGGCTCCGACAATAGGTTGTAATGGACTCACCTTAGACAGGAATTATCTACCTATGAAAGGACAAAGTGCATAATAATAAGTGAAAATCATTGAAAAAAAAAATTGACCACCCACAGACACTAGGCGACCTTATTGTCCCCGATAAATAGGAATTATTCGCGGAAAACAACTAATTAATGATAAAGATAATTCGGCGGCCACTTTGAACTCAAACGATTTACCGCCGAAAAATGGATGATTTTATCCCATATCAGTCATTATTATCAACCTCTGAAGTGGCGGAAGTGGTCACAAAAGAAATTGAACACAAGCTTTTTATATAAAAAGGCCAGAAATGACTAAGAAAAGTCAGTCCTGTCAGCTAGTCTATCCAAGATGTCAGTCTAGTTTACAGTCGATCCTGAAAGTCCGAATAAGTAGTTCCAGTTCAGTCTAGTGTGGTTTTCAAAAGTGCCTTGGAAAACGCGAAGTAATTTTACAGTTAAAAGTTACGCTCGAAGGTGATCGAATAAAAAGTCAAGTGAATTATAATCAAGCCTCGAATCTAATGGTATCCAGACATGAGCCTAGCCTAGAAAGTCAGTGAAACAACGTATTGATGAGAAATAAATCCAGAAATAAATCCCCAAAAAAATGTCAGCCATGAAAAGTAACGAAAAAATAAAAAATTTAAAATGTCCCCGGCCGGGGACGAAACGTATTTTATTATCAACACGAATACAATAACCCAAGAAACTCCGCAAAATATATATATATATATATATATATATATATATATATATATATATATATATATATATATATATATATATATATATATATATATATGAACTGAAACTTGGCATTTACCACCGCTAATTTTAATAAACATTCATGTGTTTATATGTGTGACTCCTTGATAAATCTAAGGTGTATGCTCAGAAACTGAGGATACCTTACGTACCGCCGTTCTATTCTCACCTAGTCTGTGAAATCGACGATAATCCTAGCCGCTCAGGGTTGTTGAACGAACACAGAATTAATCCATCAAAGCAGGTGAAAATGTGAGTTGCTACCCTCGCTTCTAAGGTCTATCGGTTCCTTGTTAGGAAAGCTGAGGTAATTGGTAGGAGTGGAAAGAGGGGGCATCACAATTTGGTGTCAGAAGGAAAAGCTCAACGGAAAAACTAAAGGAAAAATCAAAAGAAAAAAATTTAAATTTTTTCAATTATTATTTTTGTGTTGTGAAAGGGGATTATATTGCATCAGGAAACAGTATCAGGAACTTGGTTTCTCCTCAGAGGTCTTCGAAAACATGATATTGTAAGGATTTCGGTCTCGAAAATGTGCACCTAAGGTATTAGAGTCAGAAGATTGTTAACTGAAATAGGTACTTATATAGATGAATTGAATAAAATTTGCGACTGCGCCCAGAAATAAAACTCATATGCCAAAAAACTCCAAATTTCAGAATAGTCAAAGGCTTGATAAAGTAAATATTCAATGAGATTGAGTGACCCGATTAGAGCAAAAGCATTAAGTCCCGACACGATTGAAGAAGCAGTAGATTTGACAGAGAACCACGAGATAATAGAGACGTTAATTGAACCTCAGAATTTAAATTAAAGAAGTGTGGAAAATTTCGCTCTTAAAATAAATAATGGATATTATTGGGAAAATTGTAAGAAAGTAGGCCACTCAGTAGAATATTGTAAGATAAATGAACGGCAAAAATAAGAATAAGCGATGCGCCTTTTGTAAGAAAATTGGCCACATTATCGACAATTGTTGTTATGTTAGGAAGATATTGTGTTTTAAATGCCAAAAGCCAGGCCACTTCATTGCAGAATGTAAGAAAGAGCCGCGTCAGGGCCGGCTTGTGGAATGCAAGAAGGAATGGAAATAGAGATAATTTAAACGGACGGCCCAATTCCAATCAAAACTCGTTGGGACTAGGGGCTTTAGATCAGAGAGTTTAAATGAAGGAACACGAGAAGGAATGATGTCATTCTCAAAGGAATTGAAATTGAAGGCAGATAACAAACGGCAATGCTGGATAGTGGAGCCCAGATATCGTTAATTAGAAATAGTGCAATAAAAGGTATGAGAATTGACAGAACTAAGAAGTACAGTTTGACAAATATACAAGGAATTTGCAATATGAAGGATCGATTAATTTGAGTATAAGATTTAATGGAGGAAAACAAATCGAATTTTTTTTAATCAAGTAAAGATATTGGGGAAGCAACCAAATGTTTGTTATAGACTTGTACAAGGAACTTGGCAATTGTTTAAATTGAAGGAAATTGCCATGGAAGAAAAAATTGGAAGCATTGGAGAATTTGGTGAAGGATTTGGGGTCAGAATTGGCTTCCTGGAAGGACAATATGCCACGAGAAATGCCACATCTACAAGAGGAATGCTTCCGTCTCAGACGCAGTGCAGAGTATTGGGACTTTGTCCAGTACAAACAAACTCAAACCATGACGCAACCTGTCATGTCATCAGCTCAATAGGCCAATGCCGCCTGCGCGTGTGGTGAAATTAAGCAACCAAGTGCGACTAGTAAAAGAAAACGTGTGAAGGCTCAGAGTAAGCCGAATAAGGAACCTGAGAGCAAGGCAGCAAGAAGGAGAAACGTGAATCACGGCAGAAGCCATGGATCCAGTACATTTTCATGTTTGCATGAGGTACTCCCTCTAAGCGAATATACTTTCACGTAGGCGTGATATACTGCCTGTCTAAGGACGTCACCATACCTGCACGATCAGCCGCCATTTGTCTAGCCAACGTCAAACGACGTCTAGCCTCAGAAGATATGTTATTGGAAAATGCGAAATGCATGACTAGTTTGAATGTAGCCAGATCCATAAGTAGAAATGGACAAGGTGTACCTCTAACATTAACGAATATGTCAGAACAGGATATTGTTGAAAAATAAAACCAAGATATAGTCAAAGCTTCCATAATTGAACCAGAAACAGTGAAACGTGAATCAAGGCAGATTGAAAGCCTCCCAAGTATTCAATCGAGAAGTTAATACTCCGAATCTATATTGAGCCAAGAAAAGAGTATGGAAATTAGAAAAGATTGGAAGGACAAATGGAAAGATTCTCAAATACGTATAAAAACGAACCAACATGAATTGAAGTCAGATTTGAATTTTATTGAAGACAGTAATGAGGGCCAGTCCGCCCATGTCGAAACTCCGCCCGAACCTCGATACCAGACCCACTCAAGAGGCAAGGTGAGAGACCTCCCTTGGATCTCACGAAGACCACGATAAAATTTCAGTGAACACAGGAATTTCACGGTACAAATTATTAACGACCGCTTAAGATAAGGATGCCGAAATATGAAAGAATACTAGAACTGATAAGATGACCTATATTTGAGAATGAATAATTGGAATTGAAAGAAGTATGTATGGATGGAACCGCAAGTGTTATAGTATGTGAAGATTACCTCAATTTCGATGCGATAAGCGAAGGAGTACGCAATAAGGATGATGCGTACACAAATTAGGAACAAGATATTCAAGAAAATGGAAAACAGAATGATTGAAAGCTATCGTCCTGCTAAACAGTACGGACACGAAAAGAATATTAAATCGAATCATAGTAGAAATTGAAACTCGCGTGCAGAATAATAGATAAATTATACGGCATTGTTATGATCATGGAAATGCCACAAGCGGTTTATTAGGCCTTCATTTTGAATTAGAACACTGAAATTTTGCATTGACACGGCCATAAACGCTGTAGCAATCCACCAATTCACAGGTTGTATGATACATCTCTGATTATTTTTTTATGGGATAGTATGACCCCCCCCCCATAGCAATGAACCGTCAAGCCCAAAAGCAAGTAAGAACGAATGATATTCATTGATATTCGAATCATTTTGCAAAGCAGCCGATTTAATTACCCCGAACGAGAAAAAGTTCATTTAGAAGCGAGTGAAACAAACAGAGCTATAAAAGATAACAAGAACCCATTCAAAGCGCTTACGTAAATAATAAGAATATTTTACCAGAGTATTTTTAATGAATAGAATTCGATATCAGAATAACTATTACGGATAAGTGAAACTTGAATAAATAAGAAAATAATTGGGTAATTATAGAATCTAGAATAAGATGAAAAGGGCAAATAACAAATAAAAGATCACCTCCGATTTCAGATAATTGACACGAAGACGGACCTTTAAATACTTGACATAGGCTCCGAAAGTTAATTTTATTCGATTGCTGAAACCGGTCGCGTCTCAGTGAAACACGTACAGTAGAGACAAAACAACACAAAGTTCTACAAGAATGGAACTCGAACAAGTAACGAGGATCCAATGTGTACCTGCCACTGAAAAGAGCAACAAATAATGTGCTCAAGGACCTCAGAGGATGGGAACAGCAGCCAGACACCGAATGGACTAGGATCCAGGTAGCTGTCTGGATCATGTACCTCAACTCCTACCACACGGCCTACGTACAACATATAGCCATGATAGGAAGGTAACGCTGTGACTGTGCCCACTGCCAACTCAAGAACCGATGTGTGCCTGTCAGCTCTGCCCTGAGTCAGGAAACAGCTCCATCTCCCCAGATACGGTAGCAACACCAGTGCCCAACTCCCTCCGTACGACTCCTGCAGAAGAAGGGTGTAGGTGCAGATTGTACAGCCGCCAAAGGTCAGCCAACCCGGAAGCACAGGAAGACCAACTTCCAACCCCACGAGAGGAATGGACGGAAATCGACGCCGATAAAGAGGAAGCTACAGACCAGGAGGATTTCAAGGTAGCAGTAGGACCCAAAGATAAGGTACTCGTGTTTAGAAACTAAGAACAGAAATAAGCTATTGAAAAGACAATTCCCCAAGAAAATAAAATTAGTGAAAGACATTGGTACCTAAGAAATAAGTTCAGCGAAATACTACTGCTACAAAGACAATTTTGACAAAGACAGTTTGCATGTGTAATTTAAGAAAAAAATACTAATAGGCAATGTGCCTTGTGTTAAAAGTTCTATATATATATATATATATATATATATATATATATATATATATTATTTATAATATAGTTACATTGTCAGCTAAGTGAAACAAGGTAACAAAAACCATATGTAATCGTAGAATAAAAATTGTACGATCCTCATAGGTGGAGAATAGGTAAATCGACAATAGGCTGTCACAATGGACAGCCTATTCTGAAAAAGTATGGAAGGTATGTAATGGATCTTAAACAGGAATTATCTACCTATGAAATGCATGTTAATAAGTGTGAATCATTGAAACACAAATGCCAAATCGACCACCCACAAATACTAAGCGACCTAATTGTCCCCAATAAGTAGGAATTATTCACGGAAAAGAACTAATTAATAATAAAGCTAATTCGGTGGCACTCTGAACTCAAACGATTCACCGCCGAAAAATTGATGATTCCATGCCATATCAGTCATTATTATCAACCTCTGACCTGGCGGAAGTGGTCACAAAAGAAATTGAAAACAAGCTTTCTAGATAAAAAGGCCAGAAATAACTAAGAACAGAACAGAAAATCACAACGCTTCAAAGTCAGCTGTTACCAGCCTTGATGCATGTGACCAAACATTGTACCCTTCCAACTACCAGCTGTTGAAAATCCTGTGCACATAACGACATGCACTTCAGAGAGGTCCTTTTCAATATTGAAGAGAAAAAAACATACCTCAGGAATTCTACTGGTCAAGTAAGTGTAGCTAGTTTAATAATAGGGCTAACGTACACTAGCACGACCATGAACAACATTAATTGTACACTCGCATAAATCGCTCCATTTTTTCCAAAATATCCAACATGTTAAAAGTCCGCAAACAAGTTTAAAATAATTTTTCAATAAACAAACACACTGAAAATTGAAAGTTCAAAAATATTTTATATTTACCGTAAATTTGAAAAATGTTCTACAATTGAATTTTTGATACAAAATAATTTCAAGTTTTGAATTAAATTTTATAAAATTAATTTGTTACAGACACGATTAACCCGGGAGGACTCGCACTGTTAGATAAAATCTAACATTTTCAGTTGCACTACAGACTTTTTTTTATATCTTGTCAAATTGATTTCATATTTTAGGAATGCCTTCTGTAGAATTCCTTAACCAGTTCATGCTTGTTGGGGCGTGAGTGGGGGAGTGGGGGTTGTGATGGCTCTAAATGAATTAGAGTTGGTATTAATCTAGCGCGCGAGCGATCGAGTCGGTGGAGTGTGTTAGGAAAAATATATCGACGCGAGTGATAACATATGTGCTTTTCTCCATATTGTTGATAATTTTTTATTGCATCAAATTAGCAGGTAACTTTTTTATTGTTTTTTGCTTTTTCCTTTATTAATTTGAGCTTTTCTACAGAAAAAAAATGGATTCTAAAACTGAGCAACAGTTGTTGAAATGGTTTGAAGAGATTTCAGATCATGAATGTGACGGAGCCATTGAGTCAGATTCTGACATTGAAGATGCCCCTTCTGAGCATAGTGTTCATGCAACTGACACTGAGCAATCTGACGATGATGAAGAAACGGCATTATCCCCCAGAGATAAGCAAGTGCTAATGTCACCTCGGTGGATAGGGAAAGATGGCACTACATGGCTAAAACATAAACCAGACATTCCTCCCACAAAAATACGTGCACAAAACATCATATCTAAACTTCCTGGTGTGAAGGCTGCAGGAAAAAACGCCAAAGAAGTTGTGGATTGTTGGAAACTATTTTTCCCCGATGGCCTTATTGCAGAAATTGTAATCCATACCAACCAAAAATTAGATAAAATACGATCATCTTATAAACGGCCAAGTGATTGTTTATCAACAGATTTTGAAGAAATATCTGCGTTTATAGGACTGTTGTACATGGCCGGCATAAAAAAGGCTCAGCACGTAAACACAGATGAGCTATGGTCCAAAGATGGAACAGCACCGGATTTCTTTGCCGCTGTAATGTCCAAAAGACGTTTTCACTTGTTGGTGCAAGCGATAAGATTTGATAATATGGATTTGGTGCAAGCGATAAGATTTGATAATATGGATACAAGGTATGAAAGATCAAAGACAGATAATCTGGCACCAATAAGATCATTGTTTGACCAATTTGTTCAACGTTGTTCTTCCTATTACACGGTAGGGGAGTATGTCACCATTGACGAAATGCTGGAGGCTTTTAGGGGACGTTGCTGCTTCCGACAGTATATTGCCAACAAGCCCGCAAAATATGGGATCAAAATATATGCCCTTGTCGACTCCAGGACTTTCTATGTCAATAACATGGAAATTTATGCTGGGAAACAGCCAGTCGGTGCTTACCAAGTACCTAATGATGCTGCAAGTGTAGTCAAACGTCTTATCAAAACCATTGACAAATAGGGACGGAACGTTACAGCAGATAACTATTTCACGTCAGTTAAACTTGCTAATGATCTGTTTACTGATCACAAGTTAACACTTGTGGGCACATTACGGAAAAACAAGCGAGAAATTCCACCTCGGCTTATTGACGTAAAAGATCGTCCTATACAGAGTAGTTTGTTTGTTGGAGTTTCTCCCAACCGTTGTTTGCTAGCTTCATTTGTTCCAAAGAAAAAAAAATGTGCTAATGCTTTCCACTCTACATTATGATGATTCAATTGACGCCGAATTCTCGGAAAATAAACCAGAAGTAATTACGTTTTACAACCTCACGAAAGGGGGAGTTGATGTCGTTGACAGAATGAAAGCCGAATATTCTGTAACCCGAGTGTCCAATCGTTGGCCATTGACTATATTCTGCAGCTTGTTGAATATTGCCACTGTCAATTCACAAATTATTTACAAAAGTAACAGTGGTATCATATCAACACGAAGAAAATTCATTAACTCATTATCAAAGCAATTTACACGACTCTTCTTGTACGGCGAGCTTCAATTACAACTTTACCATTCAATCTTCGACAAAGAATTAAATCTATTGCAAAAACCACATAATAACCCGAAACCTTCAACATCTCAAAATTCTGGAGGTAAACCAAGATGTGGTTTCTGTGCAGTTAGAAAAAATAGATTTACCCAACATAAATGCCACCGATGCCAAACTCCAATCTGTAAAGAACACACAACTAGAACAACTTTCATTTGTTATAAATGTGTAGATAACACCGAAAGTGAAGTAAATGTAAATAATTATGTATTTTTCTGTGTTTAGTTTTTAGAATTCAGAATAAATCAACTAGAATCAATATTAAATAGTTTTTATCATGAAAAGTCAGTGTTAGAAGTTATCTATACGCGCGAGCTCGCGTTAGAAAAAATCTATACCCACGAGCTGGCATGAGGAAAGATCTATAGGCGCGAGTTCTCACGTCGTTAAATAGTACGCGAGTTCTCCCGGGTTAAATGGACTTCCCATGATGTCAATCCACCGAGAAATTGATATCACTACTGACGAAGTTCTAGATGACTTTGGAGAGAAACCTAGGAAGATAAATTTTGTCTTATAAACTTTGAGCAAGAGAATCACTGTACGAATTCAATAAATATTGTGTATTACTGTTTTATTTTTAAATCCAACATAATCTGTGTTTTTATCAGTTATATTGTTCATAAATATAACGTTCAACAAAAAACTAAGGCAATAAAGGCGCGAAACTCACGTTTTTAAGAGAATACATTTCCAAAATTTGCCATACCCCCATGGTGTCTCCTTCCAGATTCATCACCCCCCCAAATTCAAATCCTATTTACGCCACTGATTTAGGGGAGGCATATCGATAAAACAATATGTGAAGGGAAAACCTACACCATGGAGTGATAAAATATTTGTTTTGTGTGGAAAATCGGGAATGGCATACGACTTTGTAATATATCAAAGAGCTACTACTGAATTGGACCCAGACTCTCCCAAAAAAATTGTACTCGGAGCATCAGTTGTTCTGCATCTTGCAAAAAGAGGAGATGATGGAGGGCATAAACTATACTTTGATAACTATTTATCTTCGTATCAGCTTCTATTTTGAAAGCAAATAAGTTATATGCCGCGAGAACAATGAGGATAAACCGGTTTTCGAATCCACCTTTATTAGGAGACAAGGAATTGAAAAGAATAAGGAGCTCATGATGGAGTAACTAGTGAAGATAAAGATATTGAAGTGGAGAAGTGGTGAAGTGGCTAGTCAGCAATGTGTTGTTTTATCCTCAAATTTTATTGGATCTGGGAATATAGATGAAGTTTCTAGATGGGACCAAAAGCAGGAAGGATGTGTGAGTGTTGCACTTCCAGAAATAGTGAAATTATATATCCATTCCATGAGTGGTGTAGACCTGCTTGATCAAATGATAGAGTTGTACCGAATATATATATATATATATATATATATATATATATATATATATATACGTTCCCGGAAATGGTCTTATATTTCACGCAATTGACCTTGCAGTAGCAAATAGTTGGTTCCAATATCCAGACTGCAAATACCAAAAAATAAACGTGTTGAACTATTAGAGTTTCGTTTACATATCGCTGATTGTCTTTGTAAAGTTGGCAAGAAATTAGTCAGCTATAAAAGAGTGGCACACCTAAGCCAGTTAGGGCAAGTAAGCAAAAAAAAAATGAAGAGAATAGGCGATTGCCAGAAGTCCAACATGATTCAGTAGATCACTTGCTATTTCTTGATGGAAATCAAGAAGGCAAGAGGTGAAAATATAGAAAATGCAATAAAAATACACATTTTTATTGCCAAAAGTGCCAGGTGCACTTATGCATCAAGAAAGTGTTTTGTTGATTTTCACAAAAAATAATACTCTGATGTAGATATTATAAAAATTGCCTTATGTTTTTTCTTACTTTTATTTTGTGTAATAGGAAAAATAACCTCAAATTTTGTTTTACTTTATCATCTCTTTCAACGTTAATTGAATAGAATTGTGCATAATTATGCCATTATTTTTTTCACAAAAAAGTTTAAATGTTGGCATGTTTTGGTAATTAATATAACAACTACGACCATTTGTAACAACTTCATTCACGAACTTCAATTTTTTTTTCTCCCAACAAATAATAAATACGGTCTGAAGGGAATAAAGAAAATGGAACATACCAAACGCCGAGTGTTGTTCATTATGCCTGTGATATCATAAGACACCTAGAAATGTTATTGAAGTGTGAATCCATTAAAAGAAATGATAATGAATGGTAGAGACTGGTTGAAAAATTTCAATATATGAAATGGCAACGAAAATTCGGATCTAACTAAAGCACCCACAGAGACCAGGGCTAGCCAATAAAGGAAAAACTTGGAAATTGTGACAAGGACAAAAGAAATTAATAATTTGCTGAAAAAAATTAATTCTAAAATATCCTAATAATACATATTAATTCAAATGGGGTATAATTACGGAGTATGAAAAACGTTAAATGAAAATGGTATTTTAGTTGCATCTGAAAATGAGCAAAGAATGTATATGTGTTCGCCAAGTTGAATATGTTGGCTATATGATTTTAGCAGAAAGGACGAAACTACTGTCAAATTGAAGATGTTCGTCTGTTAAGTAATTTGTATAGAAGATTCATGAACGTAAAACTCTGGATTATGGACAATAAGTCACTCGCAACAAAATTACAGAGCCTACGACTCGATATAATACTTGTGTTATATTATTGAAGGCACAAACAAATGTTCTATTAACCTCTCCCATTCCCATTCTAACAAAAATCAGACAGTCTCACATCGTCAAACAAGACAATTATGAGACTCCAAGACCTATGTGCATTGGTAAACACAATTAATTCATGGGAAGAACATGTCGGATGAATGCAAACATTACCGTTTATAGAATTGGAATTATGGTTTGCCAAATTGTCATAAACCATCCCTATAGTCAGGTAATATCTACCTATGAGCTTCCACATAGGCACAAATATCGCCTCCATAGAGCAACGACCTGATAAGTACTGTTGACCTGTTTGATCCCATTAAGATTAAGCGACTACGCAAGAATTACCTAATTAAAGTAATTGCGCGATTGACGGGCCGTTTCATCTCAAAAGCACCGTCAACAAAAAGGATGAATAAGAGATAGCTTATGAAAAGTTCTTCGAAAAGCAAATAGCGCACTCAATGGCCTATAACCTCGCGGCAAATAACCAGTACCTCGAATAAGTGAAAAGTCTCGCGAATATAAGTAAACAAGTGCTCCTACATCCAAACTCCAATGACAGACAAGATAGCAAGGACCAGACACGTAACTATTCGATTCTCAATTATACGCTATCGGCCTAGTCGTACCACAGAAACTCCGATAAGCTTCTATGAAAAGGGGTCAGTCGTCACGCGTTGAAAGATATTATGCGATGTTTGTCTTTAATTTCCTAGGTATGAATTAATTGTATATTTATCTGCACGTTGACAATGAATGTTTTATACAGATAGGACTCGGCTAGTTTTCCTATATTGTTGTATTTTTAAAAGGTTTCGATTTCGAGTTATTGCGTGCCTCTTGTGTATATTATTTTTTGGTGATAACTTGAAAAATTAATATGTCTGATGAATAAGAACAGCCTGTGCCAACCATATCTGTTATGAAGGAATTATATTGTGGCCGACTCCTAAGTATTTTTGGTATATGTAATTAAGCAGAGTCAATACTCTGAAGGGACATTTTTAAGTTTTATATATCTATTATAAATGTTTATTTATGGTCCAGTGTTTAAATGTACAGAATTTGGCCTCTCGATATAGTAAGGTCGATATAGTAAAATGCACGCTCAGAAACTGATAAGACCTCACGTACCCCCGTTCTATTCTCACCTAATGAGTACAACAATTAGCGATCCTAGCCGCTAAGGGTTGCTGAAAGTTTACAAACCCATTCTATCCAAGCAGGTGTTGGCCCCTTCCGATCAACGTTTTAGCGATCTCTTGGCGAAACTGAGAAGGATGTTACGAAAAGGGGTTCCGATATATTGGTGTCAGGGGTGTAGGGTGTGTAAAGAAAAATCCAAGAGAAAAACTGAAAAAGAAAATCCAAAGGAAAGGTTAATTGAGTACATTGTTTTAGATGCCGTATGAATAGAAATTCAAAGGTCGGACGAAGTATTTCCCAGATGATTTAAAAAGAGCGGTGCTTGAAGTAGTGAATGGAAATAAAGGACTTCGGCCTACTGCGACAAAGTACAATGTTGACAAAATGACATTAAAAAGATATGTTTCAAAATACCAAGAGGATAAAAGTATCACTTTTTCACCAAATTTTGTCACCACACAAATTTTTTCGCCTCACAAAGAAACGCTTTTAATGGAATATTTGCTCACTTCTGCAAACCTTTACTTTACTATGGTCTTACGCCCAAGCAAACAAGCAGAAGTTACAAACAGACCGTATCAGGAAGTAGGGCAAAACCCTGAAAAAGAACCGGATATAGGTGACCCAACAGCTCAACCTGGCACATCCTTATCTCAGCAAGTGTCACCGAATATAGATGACCCAACAGCTCAACCTGGCACATCCTCATCTCTCCAGAAGTCAACTTCAAATGCAATAGAAGCTTCTTTAAAGAATACTACAACTATCCCAAGCACCACACCTGCTTTATTTAAAAGTCCCGAAGAAGTTCGTCCTTATCTCAAGGCACTGCCACGAAAGAAAAAAGGTGGCAGAAAGCCTGGTCGGACCAGAATCTTAACCGACACCCCGGAAAAGGGGGCCATTGAGGCCAAATATAATATGAGGGGAGAAAAAAAAAACGGATAAAAACAAAAAAGCAACAAGTTAAACGAAAAATATCTGGGTAAACTGGAAAAAGTGATCATTTCGAACATCACAATGCAGGGTGTAGTAAATCCCACCCCAAAAGAAAAGTTTTGCATAGAAATACAAAAACAAAAAAAGGGTGTTCGATGACTCGGATCCTGAGGGCGAAAATGAAAAAGGTTCATTTTCTGATGAAGATGCAGCTTACAACTACTGAAATTCATTATTTCCAGTGTCTCGTCCTCGAGAACAGTGGATTCGTTGCCTGCAATGTCTAAAATAGTGCCATTCAGCCTGTGCAGGTGTCAATTGTAAGATAAAAATGTTTACTTGCGAATTATGTATCAATTAGGTAGTGTTTTGATAATAAAAGATTGCAATCGTATTATTGCTTGTACCTAATTTCTAATTGTATCAAACCTCCCTTTTAGTGTATCAAGCCTCCTATGCATAGGGAGGTTTGAGACACTTTGCACCGACAATTTCAAAAATTTATAATCAAGGTTAAAATTTCAATAATTAAATATTGCAAAATGCCTAAGCGAAGTCCTCAAATTGCACTCTGACATAAATAGATAGGTAAATATTAAACACAAAATTTTTGATTTGTTTGAAAATATGAACAGGATGTTCATAAAATCATTTTTATCGTGGATTTTTTAATTCACAGAAAAATATTTCTATTCAATATTCAATTGAGAATGTTTCCCTTTTCAACAAAATGTTTATTAATAATTTTGTAAAAAATGTATCAACCCTCCCCAGTCTCCCCAACTGTAGAAAAAAAGAAAAATAATTCGATAATTATTTTTTTTGTCCCATTTTTATACTAATCGGAGATTATTAGTTGTTCTTCCCGAAGTTTCCCGGCAATATTTTTTTCTCTTTCTCTTTCTTTCTACTATACGATTTTGTAAAAACTAGCCTCGGAATCACTTGGTTTCAGGAAAATAGGGTGATGGAACGTCATAGGCCTTAACTGCATTTATTTACTACGTGTAACTTTTCATTTTATTTTTTGTTTTAGGGTTAGCAAATGTTAAAATAATGACTCGAAGAGAGTTGTTCAATATGATGCAGCGGCTAAATTTACCAATCATAAACAAAAAACTGGATTATGTGTAGTTACCTACTAAATTATGATGACTATACAGAAGGTGAAATAAAGGCACACAATAAGGAAGAAGCATTCATCAAAGATATTACAGATTGGCTGGAAAGTACATTTACGATTTCCAAAGTAGTTAATCGATCAGGGCGGCCAATAAAAACATTTGGTGTATCAAGTGAGAGATCAAAAAGAAGAAAAACGGAAGAATTAAGAAGCTCTACAGATGTAGAAGTACTTGCTCATGCTGCTCATGTGAAGTTGGCAACTTCCGGAAAGAGAGAAGCTGCCCAACATAGTCAAAGAAATAACTAGTACTTGACCAAACCGGGCTAAAAAGTAAGCATTTGCTATGTATCGACAGAAGGACAAATCAAACATTAAAATGTCACAATTACAAGTACTTTCGATGTTTGTCGAAGCTGGTCTTTCCAGAGGCCAATACGAAAACATAAGAAGGGCTAGCAAGAAACTTTATCAAAACCTAGCCAGAAATTTTTTCAAGGGTTTCTTGTAATCAAGATGTGCTTCACAGATTACTATCAAGCTCGAATCCATTATTAACTGGCATGAGGCCCTGACCAAAGGTATGCTGCTTCCTACGCAACCCCATGTAGCGCAAGATACCGAAGGTTCTGATGATCAGGAAAATGGAGGTGAATCTGAATTGTCCTCTGACGAAGAAATCTCATCTTCTGACTGATCTATTTTCCAAGTTTTTTATTTTTTTTGTCATTTGATTGAATGTAGTGAAAATTTTGTCACCACACAAATTTTTTCGCCTCACGAAGAAACGCTTTTAATGGAATATTTGCTCACTTCTGCAAACCTTTACTATGGTCTTACGCCCAAGCAAACAAGGAAATTTGCGTATCAATTTGGCCAAGAGAACAATAAAAAGTTACCAGAAAACTGGAAGAAAAACGAGTGTGCTTCCTACGACTGGCTAAAAGGTTTCATGTCACGTCATCCCCAATTATCCTTGAGAAATCCTGAAGCCACCAGCTTGGGCAGAGCGACTTCGTTCAATCGACATAATCTGGAAGAATTTTACAAAAATTTGCGAAATATAGGGAAGCTTTTGGTCCAGAATCCATATATAACTTACACAAAACTGGAGTAACTACTGCGCACAAACCTTAAAAGATCATTGCTCGTAAAGGGCAAAAGCAAATTTCAAAAACTACTTCTGCAGAACGTGGGACACTGGTAACAATTTGTTGTGCTATAAATGCATTGGGAAATGCGGTGCCACCATTATTTACATTTCCTCGTATGAGAAAACAAGAGTACATGACCCAATTCAATTTAATTTAATTGTTAATTTTTTTATATCTATAATAAATGTTTAGTTTTGGTCCTGTGTTTAAATGTATAGAATTTGGTCTCTCGATAAAGTAAAGTGCACGCTCAGAAACTGAGGAGACCTCACATACCCGCGTTCTATTCTCACCTAGTTTGTATAACAATAAGCGATCCTAGCCGCTCAAGGTTGCTGAACTTTTATTAACCCATTCCATCCAAGCAGGTGAAAGGTGTTGGTAGCTCCTTCCGAACGAGGTTTTAGCGGTCTCTTGGCGAAACTGAGAAGGTTGTTAGAACGAAAAGAAAGGGGTTCCGACAATACATGCATGCAACCTGATTTTACCCTCAAGTTTTTCTATATATACATAGATATGTATGTGTATATTGATGTGCGTGTGACAGTTTATGAACGTAAAAATGTAAAATGTATTGAATTCAACAGTTAGTTTATAGTAACATGTATATAAGTTTTTTTCAGTATAATTTGTTATACTTATCCAACTAGTATATTATGTTGAAAAGGGAAACATTCTCAATTAAATATTGATAGAAAGATTTTTCTGTTAATTGAAAAATCCACGATTAAAATGAAGTTATTTTTTTTGTGAATGTCTACAGAAAATACTCGCTAAGCCACGCTGGACATTGAACTACATCTGATAGATATTCGAAAGTCTACTCAAAGAAAATTTTGAAAATTTGCATTTTCATTCAGATAGTTATTTGATTTTTATTCCAGTCTTGATTAGAACTCATAAAGATGAATGAGGAAAGAAGATGTTTTCCAAAGAGTACTCACGAAATCATTCGTAACATTGACGCAGGAGGACATGCATTACTAGTTCATATTTGTCGACGAAATTATTTCACGCTTCAGATCATCAGGAAGACCGGAATGGGAACACATTTTGAGCAATCTCACTTTGCTTCTAAAATGTGTTTCCATTTCTCCGGTCTTCCTGATGATCGTGGAAGCGTGAAATAGATTTTCGTCGACAAAAATGTATTGAAGACCTAGTGAATGCGATGTCCCTCCTGGTCAATGTTACGAATGATTTCTGGTGAGTACTCTCTTGGAAAACATTCTTCTTGCCTCATTCATCTTATGAGTTCCTAATCAAGACTGGAATAGAAAATCAAATAACTATCTGAATGAAAATGCAAATTTTCAATTTCAGATTTTTCTTTGAGTTAGGGCTTTTCAGAATATCTATCAGATGTAGTTCAATGTCCAGCGTGGCTTTAGCTGGGAAGTAGTTGTTTTCTGTTGACATTCACAAAAAAAATAACTTCATTTTAATCGTGGATTTTTCAATTAACAGAAAAATCTTTCTATCAATATTTAATTGAGAATGTTTCCCTTTTCAACATGAATACCCCACAAGAGGTTATCTTGACGATGGAAGATAGTGACTAAAGTTTATCTTTCAGTCGTAGATGATTCCACATCTGATTTTATGAACATCCTGTTTATAACTTCAACAAATCAATAGTATATTATGATTCCAATTTCAGTAAACATTTCTTCCTTTTCGCAAAAAGAAAAGTGATGCCATTAGGGTTGGGAAGTGGATAGAAGGATATATTTATTGAATTCTTCTTGAATGTATGGAGGTTCTATATATTGGAAAAAACCAAATTCAGACTTGCCGAAAAATATTATTCCTGATAGCAATATTCGGGCAAGTTTTGAGCTCAACAATGCGAGAGTAGGGTAACTGAGTATGTCTGATAGGAACTCGAGGTGGAATGAGTCATGATTTTGGAGGACTATCGAGATATGATTTCCGAAGGACATCTGCATAAAAGTATCTTGTATCATAGAGAGATGTCACACATTTTTTGTGATGTTCTAAGAGTTGTCAGAGATTTACAAAACACCTTCAGTGTATGCTTGTGTGCCGACCCCCACACATGGGAACAATATTCTAGAACGGGGAGAATCTGAGATGTTGACCACTGCAAGTTTGTTTATCTTCCTGAGACCGTTACATTGGTACCAGTGGAATTCGATTTTTTGGAGAAAACCCAAAGTTTGGGTTGCATTGAACCAGGTTATCCGATACCCATTTCAGAATTATTTCTAGGTCCTCGTTCACGGTTTCCACATTCCTGTTACAAGCCATAATTTAGTGCCCTGCCCCCAAAAACAATCCTCTTTCATTGAATCCAATTCATTATGGTTGGGAAAGCGATGAGAAACAATGTACCTGCTGCCCCAGAACAATTATTAACCAAATAAAGCTGTCGTTCAACTTGCTTCTGCGAATCCAGTGGATGCAGTAGTTCAACAGATATAATTTTGTGTACATTAACACTGATGTAGCGAATCCACCCTATTTTTATAGAAAGTAGACATGTGATTCGGTCATTTGCTAGGTGGTGAAAAAAGACCAGAAGAGAGGTTTTGGTTTTTGAATGACATATTTTCAAAATCTTCAACTAGTTAGTGAAAATATGTGAAAGCAAGAAATCATCGTGAGGTACATTTTATTGTCAAGCAACCAACCAAATATTTTTTGTTGAAAATATATCATTTGCTTCCATGTTATTTTCATGTTTGATCATATTTTCGTTTAATTTATGTTATTCTATGAAATATATCAAATGCAATATGTCAAAAATGGCGAATGATAAAGCTTACTAAACTGGGTCAGGAAGAATATTTTGTGAACGTCCACGAGATATCCCATGGTTATAAATGGACACCCATTGAATATCCAAAATATCCAGAACGGATATCCATCAGGTATCTACTCTACACACACGTTAAGTGTTGAATCTCATTCATTTCCCCTGTCTGATTAGCTGCATGTCCATTAATTATCAGAGCAAGCAAAAAGATATAATCAATTCGCTCCAAGTTGATTTGATCCATTATCACTTGTCATCACCAAAAACTGATTAGTATTTCCTGATATTTGTTCAAAAATGGAATATCAAATGTTCAATAGTAATCTTGTATTGAATAATTTATGAAGAAATCGGGAGTAATTATAAATAAGCAGGGTAAATACTCAAGTTGTAATTTTGACAAAAAAGTAACAGAGCATTATTCAAATAACTTTTGCTCATTAAGGTAAATGTTGCAATATTCTCCCGTATGAAGGGTGTCGACTTTTGCACATTATTCCTTTCATTTTCAACTTTGTGAAAGGACCTTTTCCAAGCCCAGGAGCGAAGCCATACTTTTGATCGCCTTTATAACTTTCTGTGAAGGCATGTGGTGAGATTGAAGGATCCATAGTAAATACTAAGTAGAATTTGGGTCACAAAAAAAGAAAAAAATAACTTGTGAAAAAAGGTTATTCCTGAAAAGGCGATATTTGACAAGTTTTGAGCTCAACAATGTAGGATACTGGGTATGTCTGATAGAAACTCGAGGTGGAATAAGATATTTTGGAGGAATATATGCCATAAAGTAGAATAAGAGATATGATTTCGGAGGAAATCTGCCATGAAAGTATGTCTCCCAGTTTTCTGCGATGTTATAGTCTTCAACGAAATGAACTGCTCTTTACTGAATGGAATCCAACACATGGGAACAGTATTCTAGAACGGGACGAAACTGAGTTTTATAAATAATGAGATGCTGTTGAGCCGTGAAATATTCCCTAGCAAAGAACAGGATAAGTTTTTGGTTCATTGTATCTTATGCAATTTTCCAAAACTATTCTCCTGTATGTAGGTGACGATTTTTGTACATCCTTCCTTTTATTTTCAACTCTGTAGCCGTTGCAATATGTAAAAGGACGTATTCTAAGTTTATAAGAATTAGCTCAGTTCAATATCGCAAGAAATATTTAATAAACTGAGTGTTTGTGCCCACGAACCCTGCCATGTTCTTCCATTTTCTGGCACTTTTGACCCCCTATATGACTTACTTCGTTGAAGATGTGTAGAGAGTTTGAAAGATCCATAGTAAGTTCCCAGTAAAATTTGGATGACAACAAAGAAAAAAAACACATGGAACCTCCAAAATGGAGGAACAAAGTTTCTGAGTTTAATTCTTCATCCTACAAAAAGGATTGAAATCACATTAACAATGCCAAGTTCAACATTGAGAAATAAGAATAAAAGTGCTATTTTCATCTTAAATACAAGGCATTATTCCAAGTCAATATGAATCAATTGATTTCATGGTTCAAATTTTATTTAAATGCCGGAAACTTAGCTGTTTTGCTATATTAATTTCTAATTTGAGATATAAAATCAATAGATATTAACCCATTCGTTAAATGAATGCTCTGTATTTCAGTTGAAAATAATTATTTCGGCTCATTTACAATGAAATATTGAACATGACAACTCAGTGCTCTATTTCACTACATTTTACAATTGACCTGCTACATACTCTAAATTAATTCGATTTTTTTACAAGTGTTTTTTATATATTATTAAATACTAAAAATATTAGATGCTTATGACATGCTTATTCACAAACTAGTACAATCAGAAGCATCATTTTGTTAAATGGCAGGTTAAATCCTAAACCAACAACATAAGTCAATTTCATAGGTTCAACACTTATCATGAATGAATGTTAAAACACTCATCTGGATTCTATCCTACACTGGAGGTATTTGAAGAAGTCCTATGCCGGTGGTCCGATTGTGGCACCATAGGCCTGAAATTCAAGGACGTTGTTGATATGTAAAGTTCATCAGCATCTGCATCTTCCCCAGATGATGGTGCAGGAGAAATTGAAGGCGGTGAGAGTACACGATCTTCTTGTTCTTGTAGGATATGTCTGAACTCTTGAATAGACTCGTTGAGTGTCCATAGTTGAGAAAGAACAGTGAGGTCTAGTTGTCGAAGATTGTACTGCAATGAAAATAATACATCAATATAAACTTCACTATATGTTAGTAGCTCAATAGGTGGATTAAAACTTTTCGGTATTTCATTTTATATCAGCAGAAAAAAAATATATATATATATATATATATATATATATATATATATATATATATATATATATATATATGTATGTATATACAAAACTAGGGATATTGGGGTAAGCAGCAATGAAAAAGTAAACTCTTTAAGGTTTATCCAAGCTTTCGGAAATGTTTATTTCCATCATCAGGGAGACTACAATAGCTGAAAAACCCAATATTCAAGTGCGGAACAATATGCTACTTACAACTTTGTTGAGGTTGGTTTCAATGATGTTAAACATATTCATCTAACATAGTGATACAAAAGGAAAAAAACATAGATCAAGGAATAGACGAAGTTCAAAGTTACTACAACCACATTAGCGTTGTTTAAAATTATATAAATATAAATGTGTACTCTATGTGGAGTGACAAGTGAAACTGACAGGTTAGGAATGAATCTCGCAAATATATTTAAGCCAACGACACCTGACGGGTGTCACTTGGAAATAGTTACAGTGGTGCCAACTGTACCAACTGATGTTGGTAATGTTAAAAAGAACTATTATTTTTAATCACATTGTTGTCAATTTTGATTGATATCTTAAGACAATAAATAAGAGATCGCGCTCAAATGGTTAATATTTTATATATATATATATATATATATATATATATATATATATATTATTATTATTATATTACAATGTTCTCTATTTTGATTGATATCTAAAGACAATAAATAGGAGTAGATCTCAGGCAAATGGTTAATATATGTTTTTTTATTTATACAATTATTTTCTTGGGAAATGAAAGCCATTTCTAAGAATGTTCTCTTAGATGTATGTGACTCTGTCGCTAGCACTTTCACTGAATCGTAATTCATCTGGTGGTCAAATTTATTCACATGTTCTGCCAAAGCACATCTTTCAGGATGCAATCAGCAGTCACTTTTATGAGAAATTATTCTGTTCGATAATGATTTTTGCATGTGACCAATATATTGTTTATTACAACCTTGATAAGGAATACTATAAATTACATTTGACATTGAAAGTTTTATCTTTAACTTTCGAATAAATTGACCTAATGGTTAGAACTGGTTTATATGACATTTAAAAATTTTCAGGATTGTGAAATAATCTGGAGAGTATAGGAGTGATCTCTCTTATATATGGTAATGAAGTGAAAAAAGGTTGAGTACGCGTATTGTTAGTTTCATTGTTGTTTGAGACAATGTTCGAGTTTTAAGGTAGTACTTCTAAGTGAGACGAAGTATTATATAGAATGTTATTAAGTAAAGATCTTGGATATGAATTTTCTAAGAAAAGGTTAAAGAGAATGTTCAAATTATGTTTATGGAATTTAGGATCTGAGATTTTCAGTACTCTTAATTTCATTTGTTTTACCAAGTTCACTTTTATAGACTGTTTGTGATATGAATTGTAATTCAGGTATCTTCCTGTGCTGCATGGTTTCCTATACCAATCTACCAGTAGCTTGTTTTCTGTTGTCCGTATAAGCTTGGTATCAAGAAATGTTACGGAATTTTCGCTGTTCTCAGTTTCAATTGTGAACTGGATATGAGGATTGTAGTTATATAAAGTATCGAGAATCTCATCCACACCATCATTCGGTAATGCTAATATAATATCATCAACATATTTTTTTATGAAGTTCAGATTGAAAGATAAAACTGGAATAACATTGTCTAACAAATCATCCATGACGTACGCTGATAAAATGGGTGAAATGGAGGCTCTTATTTTTTTCTTTCGATTAATCAAGGAAAATAAAAACACAATTATTGTGTAGGTAGGCATATCTACTTTCATAGTAATAACGTGTGACTGGTTTATTGCATACAGTACCTAGGTGTTTTCTGGCGTAAAAACGTATTCAATATTGCATTTGAATACGATTCTACTTGACGTCATTATTATCACGAACCGCAAGAATGCATAATTTGGAATACGATTCAATAATCAAACCTAAACTGAGAAATTTTCTGTTAGAATGTCGGTAGACAATAAAACTGTCACGATTATTAGTGGAAAGTGGAATGTCCCACTACCAAGATTTATTTGGGGTATTATTATAAATTATAACAATCACAAAACAACAAATTATGTTTTGAAACTGAATTCGACTTGGTTTCAAAACTCTATGAATACGTTTTTAATCGTTTTATATATGAAGTCATCGTTTCAACGCCAGAATGGATGTATTCGAATCACAGGACAAATACGTTTTAAATACATGGGCGCCAAAAAACAGCTCATATAAACTAAAATTACATTCAAAGCAAATGTTCAATAGGCCACCATTTCGTTTAATACATAATTGACATCGCACGCTTTGAAAGATCCCTAGTGTACCTTGGATCAACATACATGCTGCTAAAATCCTTCCACAGATACAATACACCTGGGATTTAAGGTATCCCCACAGAAAAAAGTTCAGGGAAGTTAAATATAGATAACCTATAAGCCAATGTACAGGACCACGTCTGCCTATCCGCAGATCATGGAATGTTTGATCAAGAAATTGACGAACGACTCATTAGAAATTGGCCGGTGCTCCGTCGTCGTACTGTTACCACATCCTTTGACAGAGTAATAGAGGTTAGGTTAGGTTCTTTTCGCCCCTACCACTGCGACCTTCTCAGATCTATTGTGGCTCGATCCTAATTGAATTAGAGTTCACCTTCAAGTCCCGCGCTTCTGACGAAGTCAATGATGACGCTCAGTGTTACCTTTTCCAGGTCTTTGGGCTCTAGCTGCCGGTAATTCTGTTCGTTACAGACCCTTGCATCTGCATAAGATGTGCTCTGCTGTTTCTTCCTCGTCTTGGCAAAAGCGACACTCTGCGCTCTCCGCAGGTCCGATTTTTTTAAGATGCTTTCGCAGTCTACACTGGCCTTTCCTATTCAGTTCTAACAGGGCTGCTGTTCTTCTTTCCGAAGGGTTCGGTATAAATGCTTTCGAGTGGACTTGCCCCACTGTTTCATACCAGTACTCGCGTTTTTTTCGCTCAAGTTTAAAAATCCTTTGGGTATGCTCTTTGATACACCTAAGAAGGGCTCTGGTCCTATGAACACCTTTTGTCATTTCCTTCAAAGCCCTTATGCCTAGGGACCCATAGCAGAATTATTCAGTTGTCCCTGCTTACGGTTTGAAGGGCTTTCACACAGTTCCATACTAATCTAGATTCTATCTGACTTGATGTCAGAGCTTTCAGTGCTGCTTGGCACACTAATAGAGATACTTCTTCTGGAAGCCCAGGTAAAACTTTTTCCAGAAATACTCTGTAGATCTGTCCATTTAAACGGGGAGGAAGCAGATATGGTCCCACCAAATAATTTTTGACAATTCCTGTCCAAATATTTACCAAAAACTTTTGTTGGTAGCCTTTCCGGAACATTCCATGGGGATTTTCTTCAGCACACATATGGCTATTCCTACTATTGAAACATCCATCCCTTGTGAAGAATGTCTCATCTGTGAAAATAGTACATATTGTTTGTTTCTTCATACATTCTCAAAAACCATTCACAAAAAATTCTAAGGGGGCATAATCACCACCATTTAGGGCCATCACCTTTCGTAAGTGAAATGGATACAACTGTTGTTCACGTGCTACCCGACTTACTGTTGATTGGGAAACTTGCATATTATGTGAAATAGCCCGAGTTCTGGTAGAAGGATCTGCTGCTAATCGGTCAAGAATTTGTTCTTCAGTAGCATTAACTCTTATAGTTCTACTCGCACCACAATTGTTTATTGAATTTGAAGGACCCTGTTTCCCTTAATCATCGATGCACATCTATAAAAGTCGTGAAATGTGGATAACGTCTTTTTGGAAATATATTCTGATATAATATAGCAGCGGCTCTTGCCTTTCCCCCTGTTTCGCCATACATTAATTGAATAGCTGCATACTCTTCGAATGAATATTACATTTGGAATTTCATTCATTGACTTTGATGGTGACAGATGCAGATGACTAGACAAGACTACTCCATTCTGGATCTGACGCTAGCCACCGTTGATGTCAAAACCAACATAACAAACTATCGTGTCATTGACACTGAATCAACAGACATCATATATCTTAATGCTCAAAGTGTTTTAAAAAATCGTGATGAAATTCAAGAAAGCTTAACTTGCTTTAATCCCAAGATCATTCTTTTAAGTGAAACAAGAACAAGTAACATTGAAGATGCTGAAAAAAAATTGAAAACTACAAATTTATCCGTTGTGACTCCTCAAGCAGACACCCAGGGGGTGTTTTACTTTACTTAAAAATAATATAAGTTTTTCGGACACCGGTGGCCCAGGAAGCTGATCACACATCAGACACCGGTGTCCGCCCTGGCGCTCAACCTGTTAAGTGAAACAATAACAAGTGACATTGAAGATGCTGAAGTAAAAATGTTAAACTACAAATGTATCCGTTGTGACTCCTCAAGCAGACACACAGGGGATTTTTCACTTTACTTAAAAAATAATATAAGTTTTTCTTTTTTCAAAACATTCGTTTTGGATGGAAACTATTGGTGTCGTATATTAAGAATCCATTTAATATCCCCAGTATGGTTGATCGGTTGCCTCTACTACTCACCATCAAGCTCAGATGCTAAATTCATCGAAGACTTCGAAGGAATTTGTGATAGTTTATCCTCTACAAATCATAATTGTATACTGGTGGGGGACTTCAATATTAATCTTCTAGTGCAATGTTTCTACACCAACAAAATTCTTTCTCTGCTTACAAGTTATGGAATATCTCAACTTGTGTCAGAACCAATGTATGTTACTAATATTAGTGCAACACTAGTGGATTATATTATATCTAATTATAGTCCATCCAACATCAATTGCAGAAGCTGTTTCTATAGGGAGCAAATGAAAACTCACTTCGCTAACACGAGCGTATATGCGAAGAAACGGAACGAAAAATAATCTGTACTACTCGTAAACATTTTCCGTCGGCAAACGGTGGATCAAAAGAGCCGATAGTCAACGTGGACTCGAGTGAGGGCTGTCAGTTGTACAACCGATTCGTCTGGACCAATCAAGTCGGATATAATGCTGGCAGATGTGTCTCTACAATAGGAGGTCATAAATCACGCGTTATATTTGTGTTTTAATAGCTATGAAAGATTAAAACCAGTAGCGTCTATGGTCTTGGTGTGTGCCGATCGAAATACGTTTTGGGATATAATAATAACCTACATCAAACAATGAAAGAAATTATTTTTCTTTCTTAATGTATTTGTATAAATAAAAGCTTGTCTTTAATTTTTTTTCATTTTTCATTATTTATGAATTATTTTTAAAATCTTAAAATATCTAAATAAAATTAGTTATCTCCGCCACTGCTGCTCACACGATTTCGCCGCAAGACTTTTTTATGCTTCTGCAATTGATATTGGGAAAACTATAAAACAATATATCAACAAGTGTTGATGATCGTCCAAAAATTGCAGATCATTCTATTCTCTCAATTAATATTTGTAGTTATGGTGGCAATGGCAATGAGAGTGACAGAAGGTTTAGAAATCTATGCCCAGAAAATCTGAATGTCATAAAAACAAATTTGATGTTTAATTAGAATCTAAACTTTATTGATATTAATGTATTGTATAGAGAACTCTCAGAAAAAGTTGAAAATGTGGTAAATGAGGTTGCACTTATTGAAACTTGTAGTCCAAACTACTATGATTTAACAATGAGGTGTATGGGCAACAATAAGATAACATTGAAAGAAAATAGAGTTATAGCTGAACAGTTCAACAGTTATTTTATTGAAAGTGTAAGTAACATTATAAACAGTTTGGACTCATCTAAAGCATGGAGTAATACTAACTACAATATATGTCATACAATGAGTAGGTTCAAATTAGTTTTACAGATCGAACTAAAACGAATAGTCAATAGTTTAGATTAAAAAATCTCGGTACATGA
The DNA here is from genome assembly GCA_018342105.1 of Gonioctena quinquepunctata. NCBI lineage: Eukaryota > Metazoa > Arthropoda > Insecta > Coleoptera > Chrysomelidae > Gonioctena > Gonioctena quinquepunctata. Next base: position 22,542 of record JAFIRS010005799.1, on the reverse strand, counting down.
ATTGCTCAATCCTAAAATATGGAAAGAAATTTTTTAAACAATTAGTCATGACATATTGAACCTAGTTAATACCTCACTTGATACTGGTAAAAATATGTGATACACTTGAGATTAGTACCATTGTTCCAATCCAAAAAATTACCAATACTTTCAAAGCTTCTGAATTTAGACCAATAAATACATTGCCCTCGATTAAAAAAATTCTAGAGCTAGTTGTTTATAATCAATTGAATGAACATATTGTTAACAAGGATATTCTAATGACCAGTCGGGCTTCAGGAATAAATATTCTTGTGAGTCATCCCTCCAGCTTACCTTATGTAAATTTAAAAAAGATGTAGATAATAACAAATATGTTATAAGTATTTTTGGACCTGAAAAGGGCATTTGAGACAATTGATCGGGAAATACTATTAACTAAATTATTGAGTTATGGTATAACTGGCTGCATAATTACCTCAGAAACCGCAAACAAAGAGTACGTTTCAATGGACAAGTGTCATCTGAAATTATGAATGATGTGAGAGTTCCCCAAGGGAGTGTTATAGGCCCATTGCTATTCATATTATATGTAAATGTTAACCTGTAGTGTAGTGTAGAAAAAAATATTCAGTTATGAGTGATGTACATTAATATTTAAGTACCTGGGCAACCGAGCTTCGCTCGGTGTTTTTTTTTCTGTAAAATCGTGTTTTTTTCGGAGATACGAATCACATACTTTCAATAATGTTGAATACATTACATTGGCTACCAGTCTCTAAACGACTTTACTTCCTAACAATGATATTTATTTATAAAATAATACATAATGAAGCACCTTCTTACTTTCGTGATTATGTTGATTTCAAATACGAGATTCACAATCATTTCACCCGTAATTTGAACAACATTAATGTGACTAGAGTAAAATTATCAAATACGAGAAATTCATTGTTTTATAAAGGTATGGTAGAGTACAATAACTTACCACATAATGTTAAATCTAGTGGATCTTGTAAAAACTTCAGACACAAATTGTTGATACATATAAGGGAACTAAATTAGAACTATTTTTTATTTGCAATGTTACTCTTATTATCCAGTTTACTGTTCAATCTTATAGGATTAATAATTGAATTGTTATACTTTTCTTTTTTACACTGTATGGTATTATAACTGTTTTTATATTTAATTGTAATAATTTTTATATTTAATTGTAATAATGTTATTCTTATTACTACAGATTAATAACCTATTTAACAGATCATTCATATAGGATGAATCCATACATTATGATACATTATTTTTAATTTTTTTTCTATTGTTATTTATATATACATATATTAGAGTTTTTGTATATTAGGGAAACCTACTTAATAAATATTTCTTCTTCTTCTTCATACAATTTCCTAGTGCACAGGTTGGCTACAAATACACATTTTAAATAAACCGTATGAGTTTCTTGGACTGGACTAACCAAAGAAAAACATATCTAACATTGAATTCGGATGTCATATAGCACCATCTCACAAAGTTTATAGGTACCAGTAGGCCAACATCCAATAGAAACAATGCAAGTATCTCAAAAATTTACGAGATGGCGCTAGACACATCGATTCGTAATATTTTTTTTGTGTGTAAAATCGCGTTTTTTTTCAGGAAAGAAACCTATATAAAGTTAAAAAGCAAAACCCTATCTAAATACAAAATTTCACCTAAATCGTTAGAGCCATTTCCGAGGTAGCCTAAATATATATATTTATATATAGTGTCTGCCAAAAACTTGAAACCATATGGGAATTTTTTTTATTAATAGTTTTTCAGAAAATTTCATTCTACATAAAAGTTGTTGCATTCAATTTGACTAAATACGCGCATAGCCGTTATTATCAGTAATGTGCGGTTAAGCGAGAATCGGTCGATATTCTAAATTCACTATAGAGTAAAGTGACATTACAATGGAAAATATCGAAAAAAAATATTAAAAAAAGTTGTGTGCAATGAAAAGATATTCCCAGTTATCTAGTTTAGTCCACCAATTACCAATTTCAATTACTGCTCAATGAGTTGATTTCTCCATGAGGCCAACTCATTAACCCATTAACGACTAGCGTTGCGAAAATGCAACGCATAACTGTAATATTTCAAAGGAATATTGTAACCTAATAAATCAATATTTTTTCAAAAAACGGCAGCAGTTAAGGTGGTAAATGCACCACTTGTAGGTTTGTACAAATGTTCAGTCTAGAACTAACGCTTGTCGTAGACAGTTTATTGTTTTGTGTTAGTGTTTATAAATTTGTCATCTTGATATGGACTTCAAGTTAGTGTAAGTAGTATTTTTCCATTGTTTATAATAAAAATTATTCATTTTTTATTCAGATTCAATAGTAAATTGATGTAGTTATTCATTCGTGACTATTTAAAAACTTCAAAATAAATATAGTCATGTGATTTTGTTGCGTAATTCAGAGCGTTTGGAAAATGCAACGCCAGTCCTTATGACTACTGCTTTTTCAAATTTATATATATTTTTTAGAGGGTCTGCAAGTGGCTCACGCATATGATTTAGACGTTGGTGACGGATGAAGACTCTGCAGATGAAGACGGAGGTGGTCTTGTTGATAATTTGTCTGCAAATCAGTTGCGAGCTGCAGCCGAAATAAGCATTTATCAACAAGACAATACAGATGATAATGAAATCATTTCCGAAGCTCTAGAGGAACCCAAGGAAGAACCACAGCCTGTTAACTCCGTAGAAAAAATTTATTACAGCAACATTTCTTGGATAAATGGTGACATAGTTTGCAACGAAAAGCAATTTTTTTCGTATACCACGAGGCTGTCCTCTTCTACAAAAGCAAACGCTACAAAAGCAACCCAGGGAAGAAAATGCAACAGCAATGGATAGGACTTACGGAACAATACTAATCAGATGGAATGATAATAATATTGTTACACTTGCATCAACAGAGTATGGTGCAAATCCGTTAAACCATGTAAAAAGGTTTTCTCAAGCTGAGAAAAGTAATATCCAAATAGAAGTACCGTTAGCTATTGCCAAATATAACTCATCAATGGGAGGTACAGATCTAATGAATGAAAGTACCTCAAGGCATCGGATCAGCATTAGAGGAAAAAAATGGTGGTGGAATCTATTCACTTGGCTGCTAGATACTACAATACAAAATGCAAGGATTTTACATAAACGCGCAGGTAACAAATTAACTTTATTGCAGTTCAAAAGGGAAATTGTGAAAAGTTACCTAACCAAGTATCAAACTCTTCCACGTCAAGGAGGTCGTCCATCATCGAGTGCGTCAAGTCGTTCATCATCGAGTGCGTCAAGTCGTTCCTCATCAAGAGTTAGTGACAATATTCGTTATGACAATGCAGGTTACATTTTAGACTCTATTGCAAATAACAAACGATGGCGGTGTGCTGGATGTGTACATCTATTACACGAATATACTGTATAAAAATTTTACGTTGGAATGTGCAAAAAATGTAATGTTGACTTTCATAGTAGATTTCAAACATTTTGCTCAGTTAAGATTAATTTGATACTCCTAAGGACTGGCGTTGCGTTTTTGCAACACGTTGTTTCTTATAAAATAAAAGGAATTTTTTTTTTTCCCAACAATTCCCATTTCTTAATACCTACCAAATAAAGTAAATACAAAAAATAATTGTTTAAAAAAAAAAAACTTCCTCCTTAATGGGTTAAGCAATTATTGACATTAGTAATTGGTAGACTAAACTGGATAACTGGGAATATATTTTAATTGCGAACAACTTTTTTTCATAAATTTTTCGATATTTTCCATAGTAATGTCACTTTACTTTACGGACACTGTATATATACAAGAATTGCTCGTTTAAAGACATAAGATATAACACTATAGATGTCAATAGTATCAACTTACACCTGAATAATGGAATAACATAATTTATAAAAAACCTTTTTAAAGACAAGCTTTTATTCAAATGCGGTAAAAAGTACAAAAAATTACATCATGCATTGTCACCGGAATTATGAACACCTGCCAAATTTCAATGTAATCGGACGACGGGAAATGGGTCAAATTTAACTTGTAAGATTTGATTACATACACATCGGGACAGGTGAAACTAAATAAAAGCTTGTAGAAATAGAAATAGTTTCAACAGTAAAGAACTTAGGTTTTCAGTCTGAATCTCATTTAAAAGAAATTGTTCTTTTTCTCTAGATTTGCACAAACGCTCTCAACCGAAGCCAAAATAACTATCAAATAATAATAATATTTATTTCATGAAATAAAATAAAATGTTACAAACAGTATTATAGCAAACAGCACTAAATAAGGAATTCCTCTAAGTACTTAGTTCTTGTTAAGGATTTTTTTTTTTCAAAATCACTTGATTTTCCATAAAGATGTCCTACCCACACCCACTTCAGAGAACTAATCGTAACAGCACGATCAAATCTTTGTTTTCCATGAATTTAACCAATTGCCTGCTTCAGTGCTTCCCTTCATAGTATAAAAAAAAAATCTCAAAAGTTTAATTCTTACTCAGTAATTTTAATGTTCACTATATGTTAATTGGCCAATTGTTCTTTCTTAGTTATCTTGTAGAGATATCTAGTTTTAGTTTCATGTGAACATACTTAACGCAATAATTTTTAATTTTTATAATTTTGTACGTTTTTTAACTTCATTTTATATATGAGTTATGTTTAAGTTAATGCTGACTTTTTTTTTTTTTTTAATCTTGTCTTGAATATATTGTATATGAAGATTCATACTTAAATAAAGATATATCTATCTAAGAGTACAAAGAGTGCAAAAAATCACTCCAGAATTGCATAAAAAAATCTAAGAGGGACTGATGGCGATATGTGAATCTGTGATATCTGGTGGGATGGCTATAAGATTGTCATGAAGAGTCTTATTGGTTATCCACCCAGACTACAAATGCCAATGCAAAAAGTGAAAGAGGTGCTAGACCATTTATTCCTCGTGCATCCTGGGGGTGATGTTTTGACTGTGATAGAACTGTGATATTGGTAGTGCAGAATCCCCTAAAGGGTATAAACGGGCAAAGTTGCTGCTTTTGAGGAAAGAGGACCCGTCAGCACACAGACCCATAGGCATTGAACTGTACAAGCAACTGAATCTAGGTAGATTGAAGCAAGAAATAACCAGCACTGGCGGACTTTCGTCAAGACAATTCGGTTTTGTAGAGGTAAAAGCGGAGAATAGAGTTGAAGTAAGGAGAATAAACAGTGGAGTGCCACACGGTTCCGTCCTAGGCCTACGTTATGGAATATCCTCTACAACGAGTATCCAACTGGGTCATTACCAAGAGAAAACTGAGCCCAATTCAATGTACAAGGTTCACAATAGGTCTCAAGAGATCTATTGAATATGTAGAAGTTTGGCTAGACACGTAAAAAGAGTGACAGCCCTGTCTGCCATAATGCCAAATATTGAAGGACCCAGACACACTCTGTTTTCCTGTGAGAGAAGGGAAAATGTTCGTCAGGGATAACGGGCACCTTCAGGAGAACTTTTCAACGCAAGGAGTATGATGACGACTCATAACTTTGAGCGAAGAAGGATGGAAAACAACTTATTGGATCATTAGGGAAATTATTGAAACCAAAGAACAGGAAGATAGAGACAGAGATAGGAATAGATGACACGTGTGACAGCTCTCCCATTGAAGTAATGCGTAAGCGGTTCCAGTGAGAAGAACTAGAAGAGGGGAGGTTTTAGTCAGTAAGAATCCCACCGGCTTAACCAGGTCGTCTCATGTAAGATTTCCTCTCTTGCCCCACCCCTAAAAAAAAGATGACTCGGCTTACCATAAACTGGTTTAGGTTACTGAAAATTATGGTGATTATGTTAGTATTGAAATATCAATAAAAATGTTTGTTTCTACTGAAAAATATTGAAAAAGACTATGTTACTTTTATATTCCACACTTCTTGTATGTTTAATGCATTGATCAGTGGCATATTGAAAGCCTGCCACAAACCAGTCTGAAATGATCAACTCATGACTAATCAAAAGAAAATTAAGCAGGAAAGTAAGGTAACATACCAGATTATCTACGACACTGATTCATGAGAATGAGAAATCCTATGTTATCATATTATTCAACTTATTCAACACCAAATTAGTTCACATCATTTCATATATGCGTATTCAAGAAGGAATTTACTTTCGGACACACCTTGACCAAATCGATCACTTCGAAATAAAAATACGGAGTTTGTCGGTCTTATTCTGACTCACCCGTACTGTTTTTAATTCTTGCAACATTCAAAAATATTCATTAGGTTGAAAAATATTTCGATAGGCTGTAAGAAATAAGCAATATGTTATTATAGCATGGAGGAAATGATGTCTCTTCTCAATACTTCCTCGGGACATATCTTTAGTTTTTCACAAATATCTTATAAACCTCTACATTTAGGCATATGGAATGTATGACTTTTGGATTGAGTATCGATGAGTGTAACTGATGTCAAACACTAATTCGTCCATTCACCTACCTAAAAAAAATATTGAAAAAATATAGCCACGTACGACTCGACTACCCCACTGCTTTCCTAAATATAAAAATAAAAACTTCAAGTCATCACATTAATTAACCTAGAATAGTTATACCAAATTTAACTTTTTTTCCTATGATAGTTTTGAGGAAAAATATTGAAATCACAATTTTTTTCATACTCTCAACACCCTGTATCTCAGAGAGGATTTTAGGACATACGTTGAAAATGAAGCAAAGAATCGGCATAAAGAGTTTGTTGGTCTTAGTCTGACACACCCTGTATATAAGTATTGAACTGCTTTCTCGGAGTTTTTCTCTGTGTATTGTGGTCTTGGAACCTGGGAAAGCAGTCCAACATCCCCGAAAATCGACGTATATATATAGATATATATATATATATATAGATATATATATATATATAGATATATATATATATATATATATATAATATATATATATAGATATATATATATAGATATATATCTATATATATATATATATATATATATATATATATATATATATATAGATAAAGAGAAATTTGTTACGAATCCAAGAAAGTCCACCATCCGCCAACAGCTGTTTCATGGTTTCCCAATCATCAGGACGGCTTGTGGTCTCTTTCAAATTCATATCAAATATCTCGTAGTGTTAATACCTACCGGCAAGTACGAAAATATGAAAAGCATCAAATTATAGGTAGCAACACCTATAATATGTGCGGCGAAGCTTAGACCTGATATCGTAGAATTTTTTATATATATATATAAAATTCCACGATATCATACACACATATATATATATATATATATATATATAGTAAATTTATATACTGTAACATAAACAGCTATCCACATAAGAAATACAACATTAACAACTATATAGAAAATAATGACATCGATTGCACCTTATTTGTTGAATCTAAAACAAAGGCTGACTCTGACACCGCATATAGAGACTGGTCCATTATACAGCATAACGGTAACCTAATCCACAACAAAGCTAGAGGAGGAGCATTGGTTCAAGCCCATCCCAGATTGAAAATTGGCAAAGCAAATCCACCCGCTCTAAATTGTCCACTTAACGAATGTATCCACTTTACAATTCCTTTTAAGAATGAAAAGCTTCACGTTTTCCTAGTTTATATACACCCAACTTCTAGGATTGAAGAGAATATCTTCACAAAAGCCAGCCTCTGCAAATATTCTCTTATAGTAGGCGACTTCAACATCAATAATAGAGTAAAAAGGAGACAACTGAATAATTTCATACAAAATAACAATTTCATGAAAAAAGACACATCACCAACATTCCTCATGCCAAACAATGTTGATAGAACACCAGATATTATTCTACATACATCCAATATTGCGCCCAACCTGCTTAATATAGAAGAAATTCCAGATTTGGGATCGGACCACTTGGGATTGCAGATAACAATGGATTTTCAAGAACCAATAGTAGATACTGTAGTTGAACGATATAATTTCCACAAAACCAACGCAGACGAAATTAACAAAGACTTACTAGAGTACCTCGCACTTGTTGACGGTCAAGAGATCTCCCCTGAACTCATTTCCAACTTCAATGTGAATATAACTAGGTCAATTTTGAAACATACACCTAAATGTATATACCATTTCTTCACACACCAAATACCTCCCTTCATCTTGTGCCTCATCAAAAAAAAACGGAGGATGTACAGGGAGTATCTCATAACCAGAAATCCACATGCGAAAACAGAATTGAACCAGTACAATAAACACATTCAAACCCTCATCCAACAGTACCGAACACACAAATGGCTCAAAACATGTGAAGAAATCAATGAAAAAAAGGGAAAAACATACTGGCATGACATCAAAAAAATTTCAAAATTTCGTAATAAAAACTAAAAGAGTCAAACAATTGAAGAAAATGGGAAAACATATGAATCACCCGAAGAAAAAGCAGATATATTTGCAAGACATTTTTTCCAAGATAGTTTTGGTGAGTCCACTGATGATAACTTTGACGAAGAGAACTATAACCTTGTATCAGAATGGTATGATACAAATATGAGTGAAACACCTCCACCAGAAAACCAGAACATCGAAGAGGATGAATATTATAAGATAGTGATGAAAGGCAAAAACACCACACCTGGTCACGACTACTTGTCTAAAAAAATGCTGAGAAACCTGGACGAACAGGTTCATAAATACATCATCAAGATTTATGAATTTTGCTTGACAAGACACTTCTTTCCCACAGAATGGAAAACAGGTATCATCATAACGATACCCAAGCAAGGACTAGACCACTCAAAAACCAGCAATTATAGACCCATCACTCTTCTTCCAGTTCTTGGCAAAAACTTGGAAAAAATTATCAAAAATAGACTACAATCAGTTCTAGGGAATAGGATACCTGATTATCAGTTTGGATTCAAAAATGAGTGTTCAACATTACTTCCTCTCACAATCCTCACCAACAATATCGAAACATCAAAACTCAACCGACAAAAATCTGCGTCTATTTTCCTGGACATCAATAAAGCCTTTGATAGTGTTTGGCTCAAAGGACTTATTTACAAACTCCACTCAATGGGGTGCCCAAGGCAGTTACTTTTTATAGTCAATTCCTTGCTATCCAAAAGAAGACTAAAAGTTAAAGTGCTAAACGCAGGTTCGTTCATATTCTCCCCACAGCAGGGCTTACCCCAAGGATCACCTCTTTCCCCCCTCCTTTATAACCTCTACTGCGCAGACATTTACAGCCATCATTTACCCGACCTCAACATTTCTCGCACCTGGGTTATATCCTCCAGTTATGGATGACACAGTCTTGATTTCCCATGATAAATCCACGGAAGGGGCTATAGACAAACTACAAAGACTCACTGACTCTACATGCCATTGGTTTAATAAATGGAGATTGAAAGCAAACCCTACGAAATCTCACCTGATGATATTCAATCATAAACTCACTCCAACATCGCCTACGATTACCATGCAACAACAACTACTCAGCCCAACGAGAGCCACAAAATACTTGGGAATCATAATCGACAGCAAACTCAATTTCAACCAGCACCTCCAAGAAAGGAAGAAAAGCATGATATCCAGAGCCAAGCACTTTAGAGGACTCACATACCAAAACAAGGGGATCAATGTGAAAACAGCCAGTAGCATCTACAAACTAATCTGTAGACCCATGATCGAGTATGGGCACAGCGTCTTCCTAAATTGCAAGGCAACAGCCAAAAAGAAGATACAAGTTGCTGAAACCTCAGCACTCAGGACGATCACAAGAATTCGCCACCCAAATAATCCCCTACACAATCCTCCAAATAACCTATACGAAATAACGAATGTTATGCCTATTGAAGATCGCCTGGACTATCTCTTCCACAGATTCTGTTCAAAGGCCAAAGCCAAAAATGTAGAACTACTGGTGAAGTTTTCAATGAGAAGAAACCCAGAAGTGCAACCCTTACATCGATACCCGCACACTACCACCCTTGAGAGAATACAAGAACATTAATAAAACCAGTTTGTTTTTTTTTGTTTTTTTTTACGAAAGTAGATCTGGAAAACAGTTTATAATGTCACATAATAACATCAATTTATATAAATTGTAACAATAGGCTGAAGGACTTCGGTCAATAGCCTGTTGAATTGAATTTGTTTCAGTTCAATAAAGTTCCTGTATTATTATTATTATAATAATAATAATAATAATAATAATAATATTTATTTCTCCGGTTGAAAAGTACATAAGAAAAATTCTATGCACAATAAACAGAGGAAAAGTCAAGTTCATTTTACAACAAAGTTCAATGTATAAATAAAATATAAAGATGTGTGAATATAAATAAAAAGTACAGTCAACATATAATGGTTGACGTTATAACCTTCACACAACTTGTCAATATAATAATAATAATAATATTTGTTTCTTTGGTGTAAGCAAAGAAAAGGTCAGGTTTATATTAAGAATAATTTAAAAACATATAAATCTTAGAAAAACAAAGTACTCATATAAGCGTTCAAATTATGTTCTACACAGATCTTGTCAGATACAAAAAAATTATAATTAAATTTAAATTATTTATCCCAGAGACCATGGTAAATCAGTATCGGGTACATAGTGAGCTGTTAAACTAAGTTGTCGTTGATGATTTCAAGTTAAGTGATCAATGAATTCTTGAATAGTGTAACAGACCCTTTGAAGTAATATTTTTTTCAGCTGACTCTTGAAAACATGAATGTTTTGCGAATTTTTGATAGCTACTGGCAGGATGTTATAGAACTTACATCCATTGTACTCTACACCCTTCTCATACGTGGAAGTTCTGTGAGCCCTTGGAAAGACCAGATCTCTAGATCGTGTATTGTGGTTGTGGGTTGGACGATTGGACTGAAGAAGATTTGTGTCTGTATACATATGCACTAGCCTCCAGTATATAAGTGCTGGCAACTGTGAGAATTTTGAGTTTTTTGAAGGCATCCCTACATGAGTCTCTGTATCCTAGGTTAGCAATTATTCTAACCGCATATTTTTGTATGAGAAATACCCTTTGGACGGAAGCACTCATACCCCAGTTGAGAAGCCCGTATCGGAGGTGTGCCTGGAAGTTGGCGTGGTACAATGTTAATAATACGCTAGAGCTGCAATGATTCGACATAAATCTGATAGAGTAGCAGCTCTTCTTCAATTTGGCACATAATGCATCTATATAATGATTCCATACTAATTTTTTGTCTAGGACAATTCCAAGCATATTCACAGTTTCTGCTGGACTAATTGCATTGTCACTATTTTTATATAGTATTATATTTGTGTCACGTTGGTTGCGAGTGTTGAATAGTATGGTGTTAGTCTTGGCTTTATTAAGTTTTCGTATTGTTTTTTTCAGCCCATAGTATTATTTTATTATAGATATTTTCAGCGGTTTTTTGGAGTACATCCATGGGGTCTTCAACAATCAAAATATTTGTGTCATCGGCATAACTTGTGACAAATGCTGTCTTTGTATTATTTATGAATGAAATAAGGTCATTGGCAAACAGCAAGAAAAAGAAGGGCCCTAAATTCGAGCCCTGGGGAACTCCCTGGATGATATCACATTCATTGCCAGTGCATTGGCCGATTCTCACTTTTTGCCTTCTACCTATGAGATACGATTTTACCAAGTCATGTGGTATTCCTCATACACCTGATCTATAAAGTTTTAAGAGTAGCAGTTCATGGTCCACACAATCGAAGGCACGCGAGAAATCTATAAAAATACCCATTACACATTTTTTCTTTTCAAGAGCATCAACAATTCTCGATTGGAATTCACATAGTGCGGTCTCTGTACTCTTGAATTTGGTGAAACCATGCTGCGAACGTGACAATAGTTTATTACTTTCATAGAACAGAGTTAGTTGCTTCTTCATATTCAGCTCGAAAAGCTTGGAGAGACTTGATAGTAGACTTATTGCTCTGTAATTGTCTAAGTCATTCTCGTCACCTTTTTTAAAAATAGGGCATACTGTTGCCATTTTCAAATTTGTTGGAAAGATTCCATTTGCTGAAGAGAGATTTATTAAATATGTCAAAGGTTGACAGAGCTCGAGACGACAGCATTTTAGCAGGTTATTGAAGATATAATCGTGACCACAGGAATTTGAATTTTTCAACTGAGAGATGAGCTCTAAGACGTCACTCTCACAAACTGGTGACAGGAAGAAACTATTAGAATTGGTTGATACATTTTGTTCGAGGAAATTTATATCATAGACCCTGTTTTCGATTAATGGTTTGGTAAAATTGTCATTGAATTTGTTAGCTAACTCTTCGCTCTCTAATTTTTTACCATTTTGATTAACAATTATTTCGTTCTTCTGTTTAGGTTTTTTGAAATCTGGTTGATGATGTGCCAATGTAGTTTTCGATTTGTTATCAGAATTCAGAATTTGATAATCATGGTATTCTTTTCGTGCACAAGCCAATTTTTCTCTATAGATTTTATTGTAGTATTTGCTAATTTCTTTATAATCGTCATCCTGCCTGGCAATTGAGGTATACAGGGTTACCTTATTTTTTAGGTCTTGCAATTCCGGTGTCATGGTGTAGTCATTTCCCTTTCGTTTATTTAGAGTGAATCTTCTCAGTGGAAAGGATATTTCAAAATAATGTAATAGAGTCTCTGAGAAAATATTGTAGGCCAAGTTTGGACAGTCTAGTGCATATATTTCAGACCAATTTTCACGGTTTAAATAGCCACGAAAACTGGAGATGTTATCTTTGCATAGGTCCCTACGATAGTAATAGCGTTTTTTACAGTTACTTTCTTTACTGATTCGGTCTTCCATGACTGCGAATTGTGCAAAGTGGTCAGACAGATTCAGGTCCTTAACTGTTACTTCAAAGTGTCTGTTAGATTTAATAAAAAAGTTGTCAATACAAGTCTCCGAGTTGGATGTCACTCTGGTTGGAGATTTGACACATACCTCAACATTGAAACATGCTAGTAAGTCAAGTAGTTTTGAGAGGTTTGTGCTAGCTCTCAGGAAATTCAAGTTGAAGTCGCCCCCAATAATGATATCAATATTGTCACTACACAGCTTTGTTAGCATACCATTAAAAAGATTCAAAAACTCATGAAAGTCGCCTGAGGGTGGTCTATATATAACAACAGAAATGAGCTTTTGAGAAATTAATTTAATACTACAACATTCAAGTACCCCTTCAACACAAAAGTGATGTACATCGTACTGATTATATATTATCGTCATCGTACTGATTATATATTATCGTCATCGTACTGATTATATATATATATATATATATATATATATATATATATATATGTGTGTGGGTGTGTGTGTGTGTGTGTATGTGTGTATCATACTTTTTTACAAGATCTTAAAGCAAGAGATATTTGAATGAAAACAATAGGCAATTCTCTTCTTATCAACATTGAAGAAATATTAGTGGATACCATAATGAACATTGTATTCATGTTATATCCAATGGAAATTAAAAAAATGACAACTTGCTCCTGCACACTTGCATAATTTCAATACTTCAAAAATACTGTTTATGAACCAAGAGGAGTCTGTGGAATATTGCAGTTGTTCCCAGTGTTCTATGATTTTGTAAGGTACACTATTTTGATTGTACAATGCAATATTAGGAAAAATATAAACAAAAATCAGCAAAAAACCTTTCTAAGATTGTCGATTGATTTGACAGAATCTTTTGAAATATAGATTATATAATGTAATAAAAATATCCATGAACGTCATTAGTTTGCTACTAGGAAATGCAAACTCTAAAAATAAGAGTTTGATGTTGGATATGGACTTTACCCGTGAAATAAAAACTGGAATAAAATGGATACCTCAAAGAATATTAGAAGAGAAAACATATTTCATTCGATAGACCTACTATCTCAAAGAGAGGACGAAATTATTATCCGTTCATTTTAGGGTTGAATTAATTTTGCATTATGTTATTGTTTCAAAATCTGATTATATTTAATGGCAATCAGAAGCAACTACCCCTTCAAGCTATAAAACAGAGTGAAGCTAAATGGATAAACATTCAGGGTAACTGAGTAATGCAGCTGAAAAGTACTTTTTCAACAACTTACCATTTCTTGTCCAAGAAGAGTTAATTTAGTATCCAAACTGGTTGACTTTCTAGAGGAACTCTGGGCCCCAGATAGTCGAAAATTTGGTTCTTGTGTACTGGTAATTTTAACATGAGATGAAAATCCTGATTGGCCAATAGGTTGTTGAACACTTGAAGTTGAACGTATAGAAGAACTCCTCATTGGTGTTGGAGGATTTGGAGTTGTTTCTGAGAGTACAAAGCCACTAAGGCTTTTAGGAAGTGGGGGAAGACCATTTAGAGACATATTCTCGTACCCTGAAAAAAATTGAACAGTTGTCGTTGATAGATAATTCGATAGTCTAAAGAAACAAACAGTAGATCATTAATTTTTATAGGCAGAAATACTTCAAACAATCATATTATGCTTTCATATTAAAACATACACAAAAAAAAACATGATACTGAAAACTACATGGGTTTAAATCATAAACTGGGTATTTCTTCATTATAACATGATGCTTCACAATTTGAAATAGTCAACCATTGTATATGGGGTGTTCGTAGTAATGTTTTCAAATTGAATTGGCAAGCTTTCCTCAGATAATTGGTTGGAACTTGCCAGATAATTATTTTTCATATGATCATTTGTTGTAGAGAAACAGGGTGTCAAAATGAGGGAAATCAAAACGTAATTTTGTTTGAACATAGTGTGTATCAGAAATCATCTCCTTTTCTTACTATACCAATGTTCAAAAGTTAAATTTCGATGGTTATGCAATCGCCCTTTCTTTGTTTAAAAAGTATAATGTATCCAAATTTATTATTTATGAAATAATTACGATGATGATCCCTAGGAGTCTAGGATTTCTACCAGAATATGCAGTACATAGGGGCAGAAAAATACAATATTTCAAAAGGAATTTTTCAATTTAAATGTTTTGTATTTCTCGGTTACAATGTTACAAACAATTGAAAAAAATATATTCGAGCTTGAATATAGTTTATATTATTCCTGTGTATCAGGCATGGAAATGTTTCAATTATTGTGGTTTATTGTTTCTTATTTTCTTTTTTCTATTTCTAAACATCTTCAACTTACAAATACTCATTGTTACAGAGCCCTGAAGATACATTATTTAATAAAATTCGAAACATTTGCAAAAGAAAACAATAGTTTTTCTTCAACCAAACTTATCCAAATCCCAACAAACCTTCTGAATATTATATGTACAAATTGGGTTTGTCTTTATCGAGATAGTACCTGGGAAATTAAAATATTCCCCAAAATAAAAACTAAAATAATATTTTGACTGCAACAAAGAAAATATATAAATAACATCATTCCGAATATTTTAGTCGAGTTTCAATCGCCAGTGCTCTTGAGGACATCTAACCATAGATTATAGAAGTCAACGAATCATTCATGAAAAGCCCAGTGCCGTGATTCCTTCATATACCACCCCCAAATAAAACAAATGAGATAAGATGTGTGCAATACACTGAACGTTAAAAAGTAATCAGCAGCAATAGGATTTTTTCAAAAAACAGTGTCTACTTGATTCAAACTCTGACTTCATAATATTAACTGATGTCAACTGATAAATACTTTTCATAGAATTAGCTCTCAACTGGTATGGTGGGTCATTAACAACACGGTTGTGAGGTATTACTGGTTTATTGTTAACTACAACGTTTAGTGGTTTGTGCTCCTCAGCTAAATGGTTTGTTGAGTCAAGTGACCCAGTATAGCTCTAGTGTAACTTTTGTTGATTTGCAAAATGAACAATAAGAGGCCGCTTGCCAAAGCTGAACAACTTGAGATTATTCGGAGGAAGAAAGCCAAAACAGAATTTGTAAATAGTCACCTTGAGAAGAGCAAGAAGTAGCTACACAAGGACAGAGCACCAAAGCGAATAAATTCGTTTAATTTCATTTTGTTATGATAATATATTGGATACGATTGTAGAACATACAAATGTGGAGCAGACATCTCTTCTTTCCCCAATTCAGAACCAACTCCACCTAGGTATGGACTATTTTCAAAAAATGAAAGAATTACTGAAATGGTAGCTTCCTACGGAGATCAAGCTTAAAACTACAAATTCATAAATCATATTGAAAAATCTGAAATGAAGGCGTTTATAAATCTTCTACTATTATCAGGTACCTACCTTTAAACTCAATAACGAGGATATGTCCTCCTAGTAGGCAACAGATCTAAAAGGGCACGACTGTTGTGTATGTGGAGTGATTACCACAATCTAGTTAATTTGATAGTTGTTTGAATAAAAATTCAAAGTAAGGAAATGAGACCTTTAATGTTTCTCTTACGAAATACATTTCAGAACTGAATAACAAAACTTAACAAGAAAAGCAAAAAAAGGCATACACTTTCTCTTGCCAGATGGTAAAAAGGTTATCTAGCAGGTACTTAGACGACCCTTAGGGGTTATGGAGAATAAACAGATGATTCACTAAAATAGTCTTTTAAGAAAAAGTCATTTTGTACAGAAAACCGACATATTTCGAGCAACTATGACTTTTCAAGTAGTTTTGTTTTTCATGCAATGCATTACATTTTGATGACACTAATACAAGAGAAAGAATATATATATTATAGAGATAAGCCCAATTGCTAATTCTCAGAAAATTATACTTGTCACTACTATGACTATTGATGAAATATTTTTTCGGAAAAGATGCAAGTATGGAATGTAGGTGCCGAATAAATATGAGTAGAAAATAATGTACCTGACTGATACCAGAACACATTATTCAATGCTTTTGTATATACAGAAAAAGAAAATTATCAGTCTCCACGCTAAATGACCAGCAAATTGTTCAAGCAATTATAAATAGTAATAGTAACATCACCGCTGATAATTGGTTTATATTCAATGAACAGGAACATTGCAAAAGAATAAACCAGAAATCCCAACCAAAACTCCTCCTGCTTAGTAGAACCAAGTTTGAATTTACCAAAGAACTCACGATTTTGTAATTTGTGCCAAAAAAAGGTAAAGTTGTCCTACTGCTATTTTCATTGCATCACATAGATACAATAGAAAAATAATGGAAAACGTCCTGAATTAATTTGTTTTCATAAAATGACCAAAAGATCAGTTGACGGTTTGAACCAATAGTCTTGGAGTCTTTCTTATATATATATACTTAAGAAGAACACGTGATAAAATATTATAAAAGATTTTTATTTTGTTTATTATTATTGTTTAAAATTGAAAATCAATGAGATATTCAAAAAATGATGTTAAAAACATTTTTTCAAACAAATGTTATGTTATTGCAGTTTTCGCATCTAACAATGGCATTAAGTAACGCTGGGTAAATTTTCTTTACGTCATTTTTAATAAATTATTTATAAACAAATAGAAATTTGCTATAAAAAAAAAAAATGATTTGAAAAAAAATTAAAAAACTTTTTTTTTATTGTTTATAATTTTTTTTAATATTTCCATTGTTGAAATATTAAGAAATTATTTTTTTTTAAAAATCATATTTGGCATTTCTCAATAGGGTAACAAAAAATTTGTTTTATCAATAATTTCATTGTTTATTGATTTACAATTTGTTATAAACAAATTCTGACTAACATATTTTTTTTTCATAAAAGTAATTAAAATTAAACCATTGTAAAAAATATGATTATTTAATGAGGTTTGTTACATATGGCTGTTTCTGTAATTTCAATTACTTTTAGAAAAAAATATAATGTTAGTCAGCAATTAAAAAAAATAAGTAAAAAAAAAATTTTTTTTGTTAGCCAAAGAGAAATCCTAATTATGATTTTTAAAGAAAAAATAATTTCTCAACTAATTATTTAAAGAATGGAAATATAAAAAACCATTATAAACAATAACAAAATGTTTGTAATTTTTTTTTAAATGATTATTTTGTCATGACAACAAAATGGTAAAAAACATTTTTTTGATATACCTAGTAAACTGTCTATTTGTTTATAAATAATTTATTAACAAAATTTTTTTTACCCAGCATTACTCAATGCCATTGTTAGATGCGAAAACAGCAATAACATAACATTTGTTGAAAAAAATAATTTAACATGATTTTTTGAATTTCATTAATTTTCAACTTCAAACAATTATAATAAACAAAATAAAAAAACTTTTATAAACTTTTATCACGTGATCACTTAAGTATATATATATATATATATATATATATATATATATATATATATATAAAAAAGGAAAAAAATTTTAAAATTTAAATTTTTATATATATAAATATATATATATATAAAATTAATAACTTTTTGAAAAATCAACATAAGAATTTCTTTCCAACGGAACTTTATTCTTTCAAGTGTTGAGATGACAGCATAATTTTTTCAAATGTTTAAATTGATATTTAATACTATAAAAAAAATCATTTGGTATACTGTTTTCAGCGGCGGTGCGCCCATGCCGTAACTGCTGCCGGGCCCAATTTTTGGCGTTAAATTAAAATTATAAATAATAGAGATAGAGTTCCGGGAGTCGGTACTTTTTTATTGGAAATCTCTCAATTATCAATAGTTTTTGAATTATTAGCAAAAAACCAAATGCCTTTTTATTTCCGTCTTAATTTGTTAATAACAATTGCAATTTTTTATGTGCTGTAAAATCATCTAAATACATTTTTCTACACGCCATTCCGAATCCAATGAGCTATCGCTCATATTTTTAGGAGCTTTATCAATAATTAACACCATTTCGAACTTGTTGATCAGACTAATTTTGATCTTGTTCATTTTATATTTCATATTATTATTTCGAAATTTTCAAATTTAAATATGCTCCTTAATTTAAACTCGCTTTGACCTTCACTTGAATAACTTCCCTCAAACACTTGTGCCAATTGTGGTTGTTTCAAGAATATTGATAGACAATACTATTTCTTACAACCCAAACATGAATTCAACCTCACTTTTAATGTGATGTTTCAGTAACAGTTGAAAATATTATAATAATAATTAAATACAAAGTTTAAAAAACTGTAACCCGACTACGGAAAAAATAAAATAAACTAAAAAGTAACAAACAAATCAGGTATTGATTGCTATCATCGTCTTATTGAGTAGACAAATCTTATGATTTGATATGTTAGATATTCCTGTTTATTCAGTTCGATTGTCGATTGTCGAAGTCTTCTGGCAGTTTCACATTAATGACGTTATAATTCAATTCAAATGCCGTGGTCGTGTATATTCTTTATTCTTGATTGACGGCATCTCTATTGTTTTTATTTGTCTATCAAAGTATGTTTGCTTTTTGTAGTTGACAACGCACGGCCACGTCATTTGAATTGAATTATAACGTCATTAATGTGAAACTGCCAGAAGACTTCAATCGAACTAAATAAACTATTGATACCAATAAAAAACTCCAGAAGCCACTATCTCATGTTAATTTCAATATGTATATATGTGACATGTGTATTTACTTCATTTTAACTGTATGATTATTCTGTGTTTTAATGCTTCTAAATCACTTTAGTAATCTCAAATGTAAATTAGTTAATGACTATGATAAAGGATTTATATATACCTCATTCGTAAAAAAGAAGCTAAAATCATTTTTTATACTTAATATTATATTTATGAAATCAGAATTTTCTCCTCATTTGACATCCCACTCGATACAATAGCAAAAAAAACAGACCCCCACTTTTCTGTATGTAACTTACGCCATTTTGATTTTATTCTTATAAAATGTAGCCTATGTTACCCTTGGTCATCCCCAGTATGGGTTGTCCCAAAAAATTTAGAAGCATCCGAAATACAAAAATGGAGAGTCTTAATAGACTATGGAAAACTTAAAGTGACAGTTGATGACAAATACCCCCTTCCAATCATAACTGATTTAGGGGATGATAAACTCAAAGTTGTCCCCTAAAATTTGATCTTCCACTTCGAGTATGGACTACTATTTTCATTTTATCACAAAATACGGAGTGCGTCATATGTGAGAGTTGTGATGGGATGAGAGCGAGCGCCACTCATGATAGTTATATAATCATGAGTTTGGCAACATCACTGACAACTCAACCCTGTGAGACACAACAGGTACTTGCTGGCTAGTGAAATAAAAAGCATTTAAACTAATTGTGTGGTTTAAATAATACACGGAGTAAAGCTAAACCCAGAGAGAGTTGAATGTATTGGGAATGTTCCTCAACCAACTAACCCCAAAGAAATAAAATCATTTCAAGGATTGACAGGATATTACAGAGGATTTATACCCAATTTTGCCGAAATTTCCAAACCTTTAACGCACTTATTACAAAAAACGTACCCTTTAAATTCACCCCAGCATGTGAAGAAGCTTTCGAAACTTTGAAAAACTTTTTAGTTCAAGTCCAATTTTGATCTATCCTAATTTTAATGACCCATTTATACTAACGTGCGATGCAAGTAATATTGCTATTGGTAGAAACCTCATAATTGCTTACACTTGAAGAACCTTATGTCCCGCAGAAACTAAATATTCAAAATTGAACGCCCATACTAGCCGTAGTATGGGCAGTAAAACATTTCAGACCCTATTTATGGGGTAGAAAATTTATTTTGTTTTCCATAAAAGATCCCGGAAGCCGATTGGCACGATGGCGATTGAAACTCGAAGAATATTCCTATGAAATTATTAACAAACCTGGAAAAATTAATTAAAATGGAGCAGAAATTGAAGACTTTTATTTCTGGAAGTACCTGGAAACAAAAAACATGGCGACGCTGAATACACAGGTGGCAAATCTAAAATAATTTGATGGAATCGGCTTTTCAAATTGGGAATTTTGTCTTATACTTTACTTAGAGACATTGGAAACACTGGAAAAAGACATCCCCACCCAACAAAATGAACCGGTAGAGTTCAGGAAAAAGGATGCAAAAGCTAGAAATATGGTACAGTAGCTAGCTGACAGTAATGAATAAGAATACAGCCAAAGAAATATAAGAAACTTTCGTAAAGGATTGTCATTGCAAGTAGATTTGCAAAAGAAGCTGAGAAACATGAAATATACTGAAGGAAGTCTGAGTAAGTGCATAGAAGAATTTGAAAAAGCTCTCACAGATCTGAAAGCTAGTGGAGGAAATACCTGAAATAATTCGCGGCATACTCACATGCAAATAAAGGTAAACATTAAAAATTGATCCTGGTTAACTCACCTCACTTTGGAAACCTCCTAGTGCAGTATTTGGGGATTTTCAAAAGGTGCTGCATCAGACAGATACAAATTTGAACTCTCTCACTCTTCTGACCCTAGCAGAAAAATATATTTCATGAGAATTTCTGATGTAAATATTTTGCAGCCTAATAAAAATGCTCAAGACTTGGTACTTACAACAGATTAGTGGAAGTTAATATAAAGCAGGAAGATAGGGAAATAGAGAGCAAATACTGTTAAATATTCACCCTATGTGTGTATTTAAATTTGAAGAAAATCTTTATCAAGTCTGCACGAAATCAAACAAAAAAGTGTTTTTTTGCTTTCTACCGTTTCTGACACAAGGTAAAGGTAAAATACCATTCGATAAAATTAGATCAACGGACAGAGTTTACACGCCAATACAGTACATGAAAATGCTGATTGAAAGTAAACCAGATATTATTGTAAAAATGGTTTTAACTGACGAAATATTAATTGATTATAGGTAGTCCTTTTTTTTAACTGTTGTTTCAGAAAGAACAAGAGGAAAACATGTTCAGCAAGCTAACAAAATGCAGTTTCAAACGAAGCCATATCATCAGTTTACTCGTACTTATACTAAGATAGGAGTGGTTGAAATGAAACCATTTATTAGATCTTTGCTGGTTCATAGTTTACAATTGGGAAAGCAAACAATCAGTGTGAAAGCAGCCACGAGTTTCAGCAATGAATCTGTCGCGGCAATACGAAGTGTTCTCGGCCGCCAGCGGTCCCTAAAATGTGTAGGAATTTCATGGCCAGAGCCATTAATTTACTATTTGATGGGAAAGTTTTCGTGGATGGGGATTTTTTTGCATAAACCTGTGCTACTTAAAGTGCTTTACAAGATCTATATATCGAAAACTTTTGTCGCACAAAAATTTGGCCCTTACAACGAATTAAATTAATTTTCAAAAACAATCCAAAACTCCTTCAAAGTTTTCGTGGATGGGGATTTTTTGCATAAACCTGTGCTACTTAAAGTGCTTTACAAGATCTATATATCGAAAACTTTTGTCGCACAAAAATTTGGCCCTTACAACGAATTAAATTAATTTTCAAAAAAATCCAAAACTCCTTCAAAGTTTTCGTGGAGGGGATTTTTTTGCATAAACTGTGCTACTAAAGTGCTTTACAAGAACTATATTCGAAATTTAAAGTTTTCGTGGATGGGGATTTTTTTGCATAAACCTATGCTACTTAAAGGCTTTACAAGATCTATAT
>JAFIRS010005798.1:0-49177 GCA_018342105.1 Gonioctena quinquepunctata | reverse complement strand
AAAGTTGATGTCCTGATAACAAATCCGTAAGAGTTTTGAGCCTATCTTGCTCCCTAATATTATTTTTCGCAAAAATCGGTATTTTCATCTTCCCTGGCGCGCAGTGTATGCCACTCAGGTTGACCCCAGATAGGATTTAGACTCATTTTCGGTATATCCAATGATCGTGAAAATTACGGAATTCTACTCCAATAATTACGGAAGATACGGGGGCGTTTCCATGGTAAGTGACACAAAATTCCGATTTATCAGAACTGAAATTTTTCAGGGAAAGTATGGATTGGTACTAAAGTTGATGTCCTGATCACGAATCCGTAAGAATTTTGGGCCTATTATTTTTTGCAAAAATCGGTATATCCATCGCACCTAGCGCGCAGTGTATGTCACTCAGGTCAACCCCATGAGGGAATTTTGACTCGCCCTCACTATATCTACCGATCGTGAAAATTACAGAATTGTACTCCAACAATTACGGAAGATACGGGGGTGTTCCCATGATAAGTGAGACACACTGTATAGTGAATAGGTACAAATGATTTATTAAGATGAGAAAAACGAGCAGTTGGACGTTTTTTTTAAATGAGATGCTTTATTTCCACCGATGTAACTCGTTACACATCAGACTTACAAAAAAAAACACCCTCCCCGTATCTGAATAATTGCCGCTCTGAGTTTGATATATTCATAATGAGTATTCCTTGCTCTAGAACTCACTCAAAAGCATATATATATATATATATATATATATATATATATATATATATATATACATTTTTCACTATGAAATAAACCAATTAAAAAAAAATGTCAACGGGAATCGAACCCGAGCCTTTTTTGTGTTCCACTGAACCACGACAACCATTCTTGATTTCCTTATAGGAATTGAATGAGTTGACTTATAATTTTGACAGGAGGTACTATGTACTTGTGTGCATTTATTAGTATAAAACAGCGAGAAGACATTTATCACTATAAAACTGCTAGATTGGTTCTCCCTATGACATTTCGGCCATTTGATTGGTTCGAAAATAATTAGGGAAATAGTCGATAAAATCGACAAGTTTCTGATAATTAGGTGTTGACTTTATTTTTACATCCATTGTTAACTTTTCCGAAAGTTCATTTTTAACCGACGAAACCAAAAAGGAGGAGGTTCTCTAGTCGACGCGTATTTTTTTTTTTCTATGATTGTTTTTTATGTATGATCACGCATAACTTTCTACTGAGACGTCCGATTCCGATAACTCTTCTTTTAGTAGATACGGTGTACTTCGAAGTTGGTCCCATTTGAATTTAAAAGATGAAATCCACCCCTAAGGATAGCAAAATGAAGGATATTGATCACTCACCCTCTGAATTCTGGTCCGTTAACCGATTCTATCAGGCATAACTTTGTACTGGGATCTTCGATTTGGATGATTCTCCTTTTATCAGATAGGGTATACCTTATAGTTGATCATATTTGGATTTCGAATTGAATTATCCACCCTTACGGGTAGAAAAATAGGGGATAATTGATTTTTCACTTGTGAACATTGGCACACATATGTAGTTGACAATGACAGATCGGCTAGTGTCATTATCACAATCGTTATATTCTATGAGAGGATGGAATGATATACAAAGTAATGAAATAAACTAACTAGAACAACAAAAATAATTTATATAACAACAAATAGTAAAAGTAGATAATCATTGGAAGGTTACCCAAAAAACATGTCAAGAATAGATAATCATATTATTTAACTGGTAATAGTTGAGGTGAGGTGGGTGAGTATTTTGGAAGTAATAAAAAAACAAGCAGTTAGTAAATAGTAGATTTCAGACACAAAAAATTGAAAAATAAAAACTTTTTAACAAAAAATTAAACCGGTGAAATACGGAACTGAAAAGTAAAAAATAAAATAAACCTTCTTAGTCTCAATAACTAAGCTCCTAAACTAATGTAAGTAACTAATTTTGAGTCGGCGCCAAACAAACAATCAACAAAGATCATTAAATTACTTCAAAAAAATTATCAGAATGTCACCGCCCAACTCGATGCCATCATTTTACGCCTTACCTGATTCATTTGCTTGTTTGTTTGGCGCCGACTCAAAATTAGTTACTTACATTAGTTTAGGAGTTTAGTTATTGAGACTAAGAAGGTTTATTTTATTTTTTACTTTTCAGTTCCGTATTTCGTCGGTTTAATTTTTTTGGGAAGTATTATTTTGAATTTTATAACACTTTATGTTAATTTTCTTTCATATGTGTGTAATGATAAACTGGTGTGAAAGTGATCCGAATCATTCAATATAAGGTCAAAATTCATATACATGTGAGAATTAGGTTCCTGAAACTGAAGAACTATAGGATTTTAGAGAAATAAATACTATATCACTGTGATTTCGTAGGGATTTCGATCCGTATTCAGAAGAAATATGTTCCAGAGATGGAAGAATAAAACCAGCTTTATGCAAAGAAGAAAAACTACGGCCCTAATAGCAAATCATTTCTTTCCATATTTTTTTCTTTCCCTGAAGTGAAAAATAATAGTTATAGACCAAGAGCCCGTGTCACTTTAAAAACGAATCATAAGTTTACGCACATTGAATACGGGAACATACCATACATTTTTCCTGGGGCGATGTGATGGTAGGATGGATGCTGAACTGTTAAAAGAAAGGAGTTGAAAAATGTTAAAAGTTCACGACTGAGGGTAGTAAAAACCAAAAGTTTGCATAAAATTAAGCAACACTTAGCGTTCACAGTCGTCTAACACTTAGCGTTTACCTGCT
The DNA here is from genome assembly GCA_018342105.1 of Gonioctena quinquepunctata. Taxonomy (NCBI): domain Eukaryota; kingdom Metazoa; phylum Arthropoda; class Insecta; order Coleoptera; family Chrysomelidae; genus Gonioctena; species Gonioctena quinquepunctata. Next base: position 46,397 of record JAFIRS010005798.1, on the reverse strand, counting down.
GAGAGTTTACTACTGACAATTGGAGGAATCTTACCATTTGCCTTCGAACAAAATAAAGTTTGTCCACCAGTCATTTTCAATAAAAAATCGTGAAATTTTCTCCAAAACTGGAGGGCCCAGAGCCCTTCGTCCTCATTGAAAAAGACTGGCGGAAGAAATATGTGTCGTTTGAAGGGTAACAGTAAGATCCCTCCAATTGTCAGTAATAAACTCTCAGATTTTTTCGGGTCCGTTTTATTGACATATTTTGAACAATGCAGCAGATGAACGCCAAGTTTTAGACGACTGCAATCGGCAAGATCGCTTTATTTTATCATTAACTTTTGTTTTTTACCACCCACAGTCTTTAACTTTCAATCTTTTTCACCTACTTTTTTATAACAGTTCAGCATCCCTCCTACCATCACTTCGCCCCAGAAAAAATGTATGGCGGGCATGTCTGTAGCATTGTCGACATCGATAACACAAGTTTCCGTATTCAATGTGAGTAAACTTGTGATACGTTGCTCTTGATATATGTTCTAGAAAGGCAAATTAGTACATTTGTCTTGATGCCTTACTTCGTTTCAGAATTAAGTATATGAAGCTATATAAAAACAATTTGTCGGAAACGTACCATTTGAATATATTTTTTAATGATTATTTTTCCGACCCAAATATCGACCAATAGAATTGCACCATTCGACGTCACGTGGTACAACCTACATGGTATTATACTGATAATTTTTCGAAAATTTTCTCTGGTAGTTGCTATATATAAAAAACAAAACATGATCCAGTCAAATTAACCACACTTCAAACTGACAGGTTGAATTCAATTGTGACAATTGGAGATTTTGTTGCTATATATAAAAAACAAAACATGATCCAGTCAAATTAACAACTTCAATTTGATAAAGGAAATGTTCCCATTAATACGGAGAAGGCAAAAAACAGTTTGGAACCAATTTACTACTTTTTGGGACGGAAAATATCCTCGAATACAGAGCTTCAATTATCTGGCATTTCCCTCAATTCTGCAACAAAAGTCGTCAAGTTTTTCAGGAAAAATCACTCGCGCTTCGCGCTCGTGATTTTTTAACCTGAAAAACTTGACTCCTTAATTTGTTTGCAACGAACCTATCGGGAAATACCCGATAATTTTGAAGCTCTTGTGGTATTATAAGTGATTATTTTCTGACATTTCTAGAAACCAATGGAACCTTTGAATTCAAATCATTCATGTACGTTTTGGCCAATCAAAATATTATTATAATGGGAATATTCTACCTAGAAAATTGCCGCGGGAATAATTTGACGTATTTTGTTTTTATTGTCTGACAACCTATATTTTTAATTTGACGTCTGTCATCAATTCGCATGAAAAGTGCGAACTGAATCAAAACCGGTTCAGTACATTATAGCATTTTGCGAGGAAATGTCTTTACGATCGTTACATCAAAAAATAATTCACAGAATACCACACGAGAGTTTTATAAAGTAGGAATTGTCCAGATTTCTTTCTCAAACTTGTTGTGATTTGGCAACAATTTTTCGAAAATCTGTCGAATTATTTTCACTTTATTCTCACTCTCTTGTGATATTACAACTGAAATAGTATATTATGATGCAAGTGTATAAGTAAGCCTTTAAAGCACGCGCAACGAGTTTGAAGGCACGACGCGGAGCGGAGTTCCCTCAACGTTGCAAGTGCTTTAGAGGCACTTATACACGTATATCATACGCTATTTTTATTATACCTGCATCATGACTTCAATAACAATGCTGGAAATGAATTTCATATCAGGATAATGTTTCTTATATTTTAATTCATCTAATCAGGTATCTAATGGATATCTGATATCACGTCTTGTTGTTGTTTACAAGCTTATTTGACAGTTCATATAATTGATAATTTTAAAATGGTTGCGAATCAAGGAGAACTCTCATCCGAAATTTTAAAGTTAGCCGACGATGCTGAATCAAAATTGATACCAGAAAAATCCAGAAATTCGTATTATAGAGAATATAAAAAGTTAATGCTATGGATCGGGAAGAAACAGACTGAAATTGTTTTATATTTTTGAAGTAATTTGACACATAAATAAAAGGTTGGACTTGTTTATTTGTTACCTAGCAACCTTTAAAACACGGCGTGTTTTAATCTTGAGATTTCGCACGCTATTTAGTTCATAAAACAAGGATTTTGATTCAGATATGATGAAAATATACTTTCTTTGGTGACTTTTCGGGAATTATCTCTAGTCACTTTTTGAAATGTTCAACTTGAATATTTCTGTTTTTGACAAATCAGAGTCAAAATTTGAAATAGAAATGTCTGACGAAAGTAGAAAAACTGCAAATATTTCTTAAACTTTTCTCCATCAAAATTTATCAGTACATGTTGGTGTGAGCTCATGAAATTTCATATGGTAATTGGAATTTCGATCGTTATGATTGATACTATGACTTGAAACATATCATGTTTGATAGACATGAAAGCAAGTAAAATTACTTGTTCACTATACATATTCTGATGCGTCTTTGGGCCGCTTTCATTGTTATTTGATAAATAAAGAACACCCCCTTCGATTCCCTTCTTATATTTCAACTGATGGAATCGTGAAGTGATTGGGACTGTTCACATTCCTTCAAAATAAAATGTATATCATCTTTATGTATTTGGAGTCTATTCGTCTAATTGCACGAGTAGACTACACCCATATGGCTACGTATAAGCGCAAGGTTGCCGCACGGTAAAATTGTAAACGAAAGAAAACTAATTTTGGACGCCGTGACGTCAAACGAAGACGCCGAGAGCAATCAAAATCGCTAGTGGCTGTGTTCTCTAAAATTCTGTGAAGTGAACACCGCATTTTCCAACATCAGACTTTATTACTTTTCTTGGATTAAAAACATTCCTCTGCTGAGGTGAGCGCTTTCCCAATTATATATCTTCTTTTTTTTATCGTTGATATTTCAGTGAATTTTTTAACAATTTTTTAGCGAATCTTTAATTTTTTCCGTTTCTTTCAAATGTAACTTGTGCTAGCAATCACAAATTAGAACTTCTATCCACAGTGGAACACAAAACTGGTAGTACGTTATTTATTTCGATGAACGTAAAAAAACAATTAAATGTGAGTTCGATATAGAAACAAACCAGGTTATTGATGGTGCTATCGACAAGTTTTTTTATTATATAGATATAACTATCTAATACGGTGTGGAATTTTATCGTATCATTTCGATATCTAGGGTGAAATCATTAATCAACCCCATTAACAACCGAATCAGATGACTTGACCGAATTTGACAAATTATCGAGACAAAGTGAAAGAATGGTAATTCGGTCGGGTATTTCACAAATGTTTGCTAAATAATGGAACTTATCATCATGTACTATAAATAAAGGTATATTTTTAGAAAATGTGCATGTATATTGTCTCCAATGTATCTCAATAAAGCAAGCAAAAAATTTTTTTCGTTGATTTTTCCCAGGTGAAACGAACAGATATTATTTTTGCTATATGGAACATTCCAAATTTGGATTTTGATAATTTTATTACGAAAACATTCCACGTTGTATTCTGTAACATGCATACAAGCGAAATTTCCGGTATTTTTTTAGGTTAGCGAAAAAGAATCAGCAAATCATGCCAAATTTGGGATGTAGTTTCATTTCGAAAACTTTTCCCGGTATTTTACGATTATCATGTATTATAGCAAACGTTAGTTCGTTATCATTATACGAGATGATTTCTATTTAGTACATGATATCCCGATTTAACCAAGCTATTTTCGGCCCCGCTTTCCAATGTATTATGATGCTCTGAAATATATTGCAAGTAAGCATGGAATTATAGCCAGATTAACAAATAAATTTAGAAACTACGCAGATAATGTATGGTACGCAACGGGAAAACATGAATTAGAACGTAAATGACCTTTTTCAATACCCGTAATAAAATTGTCACTTCCGTCTCTTTCAGAAAATGATAGAATTTGTTGATGATCTTTTTTATTCTTATTCCTTCACATGACAAAATGAAATTAATTCACCAGCACAATTTTATTTCGCAATTTCAAAATCGATTCGAAGGGTTCAAATTTGTAAAGAAAAAAAAACTTTGACTCATCGTCGTTGAAGATACATAATAGAATTCCAACAGATGGGGAAATAATTCCCAATACCAAATTATATAGAAATTCAAGATTTCCCGGACGGCATATTTCAAAACCATCATTTCATAAATGGAACCTATAAATTCAAACTCTCAAACAATGTAGAAGATGAAGCTGAATATTTCTCCGTCTCTCCCAATTAAATCTAATCGTCATCCACTATCATTGTTTTTATTTCCATTTCATTGTTTGTTGTGCATTTCTGGATGATTTTATCCACTAACTGTTTTGATCGAAAAATTTATAAATAAATATCTATTTGGTTTGGGATAAGACTCCTGGTGCATTTCCGTAGTAAATAATTTGAAGTAAATTATTTGCACTTTAGGATTGCAGCATTACATTTCCTGGATCATTTTCCTAGTTTCGATTATATTACAACTCTGGGTGTTGTTTATTGTTTAAGATATTTGAATCCCGAAATATATGAATTGCTATGACTAAAAAGCAATTCATTTTAGTTTTCCGTTATTTTTTTAATTTATTTTCAACTACTGCATTCATTCCCCATTTTTTGTATATGGTCAATTGAAGGAATCAAAGTGATAGCACATAAACATACAAAGAGTTTCTGAAGAAGATAACACTGTTTGCCCCCCCCCCCAGATTTGAATGTCACATAACACACGAGTTTGAGATTAGTAATATTGTCAAGAAAATATTATTGTAGAAAAAAATTAGATTAAATATATATATATATATATATATATATATGTATAATGGAAAGGGAGAGTTGTATGCACTTTTGGTTTCAATAAATAAAGAATATAAAAACACGTACATTTATTGGTTGAGGCATGGAAGCCTTTGGGATATAAAAAAATAAAAAATCACTAGCTATTCTCAAACGTTTCCGATCATCAGATCATCATCAGGAGAATTCTGAAAAGTAAAAGGAATATAATTAGATGAAAAATAAAAATGCATGTTTTCTGATAACCTAAGAGACATGTGATAAAAAATCCAACTCACTTGTCAGAATTTTACAGACAGTAAAGTTTATAGAAGAACAGAATTTTGTGACATTCTCATATATAAGTAACTATATAATGTGTAAACTATTCTGAAATGAAACGAACAACAAATCATGAGCAGCAAAATGTCTGACCATACAATGAAACCAGAAGAGGGGTATGTCAACTTTTAACAAAACATTTTTTAGACAAACCGAAGGCTTAGCTATTGCCTCCCCCTTTTCCCCATTTTTAGCTGACCTTTTCTTGGATAACATTGAAAAAGATTTCATCTCACAAAGCAGCTCCATCTTAGGTTGGTTTGGACTGCTTTGCTATCATTAAAGGGAACGAAATGGAAGCGTACAAGATTTTAGACCAACTGAACAGTTTACATCCTAAAAATAAATTTTCCATCGAATTAGAGGCCAACAATTCATTCAATTTCCTAGATCTAACATGAACCAAATCAGAAAATAGACTTCTATTTGACATATTTAGAAAACCTACACAAACCGACCATATTATCCAATCATCTGTTTCAATATAAAATGTTTGCCTTTCACTCCTACATATATATATATATATATATATATATATATATATATATATATATATATATATATATATATTGAACATCTCTTTATCTGCCTTAACTTAAAAAAAAAGTGAATATCCTAAAAACAAATTCTAGTAAATAATGGGTATAACGCTATCATCACTAAGTTGATTAACAAAATATCTCTAAAAAGAGAAAGAAATATAGCATACCTTTCTATCAATTCCCCTATAGATATAAAATATTTTTCACTTGCATTCTTAAAAGACATTTGTTTGGATATTTCTAAATTCTTCTATGGAGAATTCGATAACATCAGAATTTGCTACAGAACTTCCAACACTTTGGGTTTATTACTGGTAAACACCAAAGATAAAATTAATCCCAGCGACAAAAGTGGCATCTATAAACTTATCTGCAATAACTGTAATTCCTCTAATATCGGAAAAACTATCAGAAAAATTTCTACGAGAATTAAAGAACACATAAACAGGCCTTCTACCTCTAGTTTTGGAGCTCATTTGAAAGACCATAACCATTTTTCGATTTTTTCAGTGGTTTTAAAATATAACCTAACGCCAACAACAATAACCTTAAATTAGATCTGTTGGAGGATCTAGAAATATTAAGAGACATTTTTAGGAATAAAAATTGTGTCAACACTCAAATTCACTTAAATCAGAGCATTTTTAATCCCATTTTCAAATCATTATAAAATTAATAACATAATTGTTCCTTCTCCGATATTCTTATCCCTTTTGAATTACATTCCTACTTCTTTGGTTATTTTCGTGTTTCGTTTCTCAGTTGACATATCCCTCTTCTGGTTTCATTGTATGGTCAGACATTTTGCTGCTCATGATTTGTTGTTCGTTTCATTTCAGAATAGTTTACACATTATATAGTTACTCATATATGATAATGTTTCCAAAATTCAGTTTTCTATAAACTTTACTTTCTGTAAATTCTGACAAGTGAGTTGGATTTTTATCACATGTCTCTTAGGTTATCAGAGACATCATTTTTATTTTCATCTAATTATATTCCTTTCACTTTTCAGAATTCTCCTGATGATGATCTGATGATCGAAAACGTTTGAGAATAGCTAGTGATTTTTTATTTTATGCACTATAGCCCAAAGGCTTCCCCGCCTCAACCAATAAATATACGTGTTTTTATATTCTTTTATATTTATATATATATAATATATATATATATATATATATATATATACATTTATATATATATATATATATTTATTGATATTTTATTTTTCCTACAAGCAATAATATTTTCTTTCAATTTTAGTAGGTACATTGTAGATTGTAGGGGGGTCGATATGGATCTTCTGCCTCTCCGTTCCTCGACCTATAAGGTCATTTGACATTACCTTTCATCTATTCAGGAACCGGGATTCCGAGACTCCTTGCGAAGCGTATCACTTCCTGATGTCTGAGGGGTTAATGAAACCCTTTTGCAAAACAGCGCTTGGCAGTCGCAGTCGCACTAAACTATCTGATCTATGCATTTTTTTGAGGTGATACCTCAGAGGACAATGTCCGGTGAGCAGACCCGTTACCAGTTTCAAGTCTTTCTGGTCGAGAAGCTGTTTAGCTTTCTTTGGCGGTGGGCTCTGTGGCCTTTTCGCTTGTCTTTGCCCTGGAACCTATTCCAGTGTTTTAATTTGGTCAGCTTCCCAGCGCCGAAACTCGTTCTTGATGTGGGCTGTGGAAAAACCACAGAAGGGTTCTGGGCCAGAAAATTGAATGTTTGCCTCTTCCATGAAAAGCTGTCCGCTTCTTCATTACCTTCGACTCCTTTGTGACCTGGTACCCACATCAGAGTAACCTTATTTTTCGTAGATGTCTTAGAGAGGGTTTGCAGTCAGTCAGACTCACAAGTGTTTGACTTTAGAGCTTTTAGTGCTGCTTTGATGCCTTATAATAGATCTTTGCCTCCCTGGAGCCTCTTTCAAGGCATTCTGGGGCGCAAATTTCTACACATGGCTTTCTGCTTGAAAAATCGTTGTGGCTTTGCCTAGAGGTTTTGAGAACCTAGAAATAAAACCCGTTACTCCCACTCCAGCCCATTCGTCTATCTTGGAACCATCAGTTTACCATACTGATGCGTTCCTTCCTAGTTGAAGCCCGTTCGTTGTGAATGTATGGAGGTTGTTTATAACCACTTCATAATCCACTTCAAAGTCGTGCCTATCTGTCATTATATCTGATGGCTTTTACCTGGATTCTAGAGGAATATTTTCCAGAATCTTCAGATGTCCAATCAGATTTCCAGCTTTCAAGTTTGATGCCTGGTGCAGTTTGAAAACACTCTTCGCCGCTTCATCCATTACACACATGTGATTCCCAGACACACTAATCGCTGCAATTTCTACAGCTCGATGTGTGCAGAGTAAGGGAGACTGTTGTACGTTGGATCACAATTTACTTTTATATTTTTTTACAAGCCATTTCTTGAAATATAATGATGGAAAGAGTTTCTCCTGATATCACCATTATTCCTATGTATTTTTTGTGAATTCAAATATTAAACAGTTATAGAAAAAAAATTGATATGTGATCAATGGTACCAGACCATAATGTACCATGAATCACGCCCTAGTGTACCTTGGATCATCATTGTCTTGTACCTAAAAGGTAAATAATATGTATTGAAAACAACATTTTTATACAGAAATAACATTATGTTGTTTCATAACGAGAAGAAATAAGATTGTATTAGAGTATAACCTAATTTTTATTTGTATACATGTCTACAAAAAGTTACAATATGAAATTTATAACTTAAAATTAATAGGTAAAAAAATTGGGTATGTAAATTTAATTTTACTCAATATAAGCTAAATTTTAACAATAATAGTTAACGTTAAAGTTAGGAAAGTCCACTTGGAACCACAACTATTCATCAGTTCTAGTCGATCCACGGTACATGATTTTGCGTTTCTACAAACGTATCTTCCTCAATATTCTAGGTTATATTTAAAACTGAAATATGGCATAACAAATTACTCACCAATGGGCAGTGATTCAGGTGGAACATGATTTAAAAGACAAAATGTCAAATTGTAAAAAACTTGTAAACTTGCTTGCACTCTACTGAGTGGACATTGTCTTGGTATAGTTCTGTTACGTAGATAACATTTGTCAAGAAATTGAAGGGTGATCCAAGGTACACTATGATCAAGGTACAACAGTCTCCCCTACTGTTGTGTTTGATAATCGTTCGATAGGCCTTCTTGGAAGGAATGTTATGGATATGACTGTTCCGCTGTTCCATGTTAGTCTTTGGTCGGTTATAACGCCCAGGTATTCAATTTTGGTAGGTTAGTGATCCAATATAAACATATAATATTCATTGAAAAAAAAACTATCGTTTCCTTGCCAACGTTTCAAATTTTATTGAATTCATCTTCAGGGCTCAAAAATTAGTTTTCCGAGTTTGATTCAAATAAAACTAATACATAAGCAGACATTCCAGATACACGAAAATGACTTTAACGGGACAACAGGTTTCTCGTTGAGTACGAAACTGGAAGCATTAATATTGTTTATAATTTAAACCAAGTCCTCCTCTTTTTTTGGGCGTGTTTCCATTTCAACTCAACGTCTAGATTTTCACCTAGGTATTTAGCACTTGTTTGATATGTTACGATTGTATCATACCCAACATGAATGATCCATAAGTTTTTGATTAGTAATGTTTTTGTGATTTGATTTCATTTCATTTAGTTTGATTCTCCGTTGTCAGTTGCCATAATTTATTTGTGGTTATGACCGGGTGCTTGCCATTTGTTAGAAGAGCAATGTTATATGCGAAGATAGTTATTTTATCACTTTTTTTCTTAGAATCTCGCACAACATAAAAGGTAGTGCATTGGTCCCAAGATACTTCCTTGGGGGACCCCAGCTTTTACGTGTTCGTAATACTAATTATTCTTATATGTATTTGGTCAAAACATTATTATTTTCTTCAAAAATTAACCCTTCATGTCAGGCTTTATCAAATAGCGCTGTACATTTCACTTTGCTCCAAAGCGTTTTAAATGATGTCGATTGTGAATTGTGAAATGATTTTTTGGGTTAGTGATTTCAATCTCTGGAAAAGTAATTTTACAAATAACTTTAATATAATTGGCAGTAACGATATAGGCTTGACAGGATTTCTTCCATAAGCATCCAGATGTATTAGAGACTGAATGTCGCGTTTATTAAAATGAAAAATATAAAAAAAAATAAGAGGAAAAAATTATTTCTCCAACTGTTTGACCTAGGTTATTCTGTTAGTAGCAGATTCAAAAGCTTACCGCGAATATAAAATAGGTAATCTTACGCGGCAAGATTTTGAATCTGCTACTCACAGAATAACACCTAGGTCAAACAATTAAAGAAAGTTTTTTTTCCTTTTTAGTTCATTTGTATAAAAGCTTATCTTATTTTTTTTCAATTTTTTTTATTCAATTCTTTTTAGTCATTAATGAAATCCGTCATCTTATTGAATTCTGATAAAAATTTATAAAATCCGACCCCAAAAAAACCCACATACCAATTTTGAAATAACAAAACACGTCGCCAAATTGAATTCATGAATTGTTACACATCATGATGTCCGACCCTAAAATCCCCCACACACCAATTTTGAATGGAACCGAGCTATAATCACAAAACTCATCGCCATCTTGGAGCCGCCGTCTTGAATTTTGACAAAAAATCAATATCTTCGACCCCAAAAACCCCCACATACCAATTTGGTATCGGACTATAATCACAAAACTCGTCGCCATATTGGAGCCGCCATCTTAAATTTATAAATTTTGACAAAAAAATTGTGATCTCTGTCACCGAAAACCCCCATTTGAATAGACAAAACTCGTCGCCATATTGGAGCCGCCATTTTAAATTTATGAATTTTGACAAAAAATTTGTGATCTCTGTCACCGAAAACCCTCATTTGAATAGACAAAACTCGCCCGCCATATTGGAGCAATTCCATATTGCATTGTCACCGGAATTGTGTACACCTGCCAAATTTCAACTCAATCGAACAACGGGAAGTGGGTCAAATTTAAATTTTATTACAAATAACCCACATACAGACAACGGGACAGGTGAACTAAATAACAGCTTGTAAAAATATTACTTTGCCTTTTATAGGTGACAGTTCAAAATTTCACCAGTGATAAGATCAAATCCGTTTAATTCTTGGAGGCTAAGATTAGTTTTCAATATCCTCTTTCTTTATACTAAAATTACTGTCACATGGTCCAATATTTCATATTTTTTACAATTTTAGTTCGTCCATAGCACGTGCAGATAGGGATTGCACATATGTTTTTCATATAGTTGATATGAGTACAAGAAGTGTTTTCATTTTTAATATAATCTTTAAAATGAAAAAACAAAACATCACAGATAATTTTAATTTTCTTCAAAACATGTTTAACATATGTTCAACCTTGTTCACGTTCAAAAATTTGATGAACGAAGGCCAAAAGTGTATTTGTAGCTTATTCTATTTTCGTGAATGTAATGAACACTATAGAATCAAATTTTAGCAGAGCACGGAAATACAAAGCGATGTTAAAGGTTCTTTCAAATATTTGAAATATGACTACTTTAGTACAACCCTGTATAAGTTATGAATACTTCAAAAAGGTTTGAACTGTTCTTTAAATCATGCAACAAGTTACATGTTACATTATGTTCTATCTGGAAAATGTCTAGTGATTATATTTCCCATTCAAATGTCTGCGAATTGTAAAATTTTTTTTTTTTAAGAATAAAAAATGAAATATATTGGTATAAATTGTTCATGTTGCGTTTTGGTAATAATAAATAAAATCATCAATGCCACGGATCTGGCAAATGTTCCCGAAATCATTGAGGTAAACGGGACTTGACCGATATATTCTCAAAGTTGATATCTAGAAATAATATTGAACTTACAACAAAACATTTGTTTCCCGCGTATTTCAGTATATTCACGAGCTTCGCACACGAACGCTCGCCGTTTTTAACGAAAATACACTCATGCCAAAATAGGCTACCCAAATCATATGTAGGACTTGCGCGATGTATTCTATTTATAGGATGTCTCATTATCAACGTATCTGCTGTAAATTGTACAATTGAAGTATGATTTCGTTTTGCTATAAGAATAAGCATTTCAGAATTTTGATAAGGGATTTTATTTATAACTTTTATCGTAAAGAAATTTCCTTCATCAATGTAAACTATTTATTAGGAGGTCGATACTGCTTATAACGATTACAGCTTCCTTGAGAAAACGGAGATAGTCCAATAATAACTAGGTATTATTGTTGGAGGAAGCTTGTCGTCTTATTGTGCAAATATGCTAACTACAACTAAATTTTCATTTAGCCGCGTTGTCTCTTTTTCTCACTCTCTCTGTCTCAAAGGATTACGAAATTTCAATTCAATAAACATTCTAAGAAAATATTCTAAATTCCTATCCCACCTTATTTATTTCCAATATATACTTTTTTTCGAAGTTTTTGTTATACTACGAAAAATACTGAATTATCATGCAAATTTTTATTTCTTTACAAAGTATTTATAATTTTTTTTTAAATAGCATATATCTTAGTGGAGTTATTCTGAACTGGGTGGAAGAAGGAAAGTCTACTCCACAATAAAAAGGGGCATTTATTTCTATAAAAGATATGCAATGCATTTCGACAATAGCAATTGTCATCATCAGGCACTCACAAAACTAAGCATAACTCAAAAATCACAAAGTTGGGACGTCTACTGGTGAAATAAAAAGGTTCCTGATTAGGTTGCGGTGCGTGGTGCGTCCCTTTGCCGGAAATTGCCGAGCGTTCTCGAAGTCAATATCAGCACGTCGTTGCGAGTGGTTGTGCGGAGAGCGCATTTTTGGAATGTTATTGTTTATCGCTGTAGATTTCACGTTGCATTTTTATGTTATTTTGTCATTTCTTAGAAGAAATTTAATGATCTTCGTTGATTGTTTGTTTGGCGCCAACTCAAAATTAGTTACTTACATTAGTTTAGGAGCTTAGTTATCCTGAGGCTATTGGATTCTGTCCAAAAAAGGGCAATTCGTCTCGTCGGTGATGCCTCGCTTACAAACTCGCTCACTTGTCTGGAACACCGTAGAAAAGTTGGCGATTTGTCTCTATTTTATAGATATTTTCATGGGCGATGCTCTTCTGAAATATTAACAATCGTTCCTGCTTTGGCAGTCTCTTCGAGATTAACCCGTCAAGTTCAGTCATCACACCCCTTCGTGGTCACTTTGGAGACCTGCAGAACATCACTTTCCAAAGACTCTTTCATCCAACGAACAGCGAGGCTTTGGAACTCATTGCCTAGGGAACACCAACTCCTACCTTCTTTCCCTAGGTTCCCACGATGTTCTCTGAACATTACAGGATATCCCTTTTCGTGGGAACCAGAACATAAAAAAAAAAGACTAAAAAGATTCATTTTATTTTTTGCTGCTCAGTTTCTCTTTTTCGCCGGTTTAATTTTTTATTGAAAAGTATTTATTATTTTATTTTTTGTGGCTAAAATCTACTAATTGCTACCTACTTAATTTTGTTTACTTTCAAAATACTTAATTACCCACCTTACTTCAACTATTAACTGTTATATACTATAACTAGCTGGTACCAGCGACTTCGTCCGCGTTGAACTTTGCATTTTTGTGACGACTATTACAAATTCACTCACCCCTTTGGGGACGAAATTTCTAGAAATACTGAAACGCGTATACGTATACCAATTGTTTGCCCCTTACTTAAAAACTAACGGAACCCCACACAAATGTCTACCCTCCATTTCACCCCTTTAGGGGTTGAATTTTTAAAAACACTGAAATACATTTTTCTTCTATTTGTAACGACGATTTCAAATATCAATTTTTATGACCACAACTTGAAAACTAACGGAATTCCTATACAAACTTTCAATCCCAATTTAGGGGTTAAATTTGCAAAAACACCGAAACACGTATTTTTATTTGTAACAAAGACCCCCAAATAACAATTTTCATGATCCAAACTTTAAAACTAACTATAAAGACTTTCAACCCCCATTTTACCTCTTTAAAAATGTAATATACAAAAATATGCTGTGAAATTTTAGCTCTTAGGTCCAGCGGTTTGATCTCGGCGTTAGTCGTATATCAGTCAATCAGTGACTCAGTCAGGACATGTAATTATATATGTACATATTACCTCAAACACGAGGTAGCTGCTGTAACCGTTGAGGAGATCCCTCGACTGTATTCCGTCTCCATCATCAGATTCATTCCGGGCCTCCATTATCCAGAACTACATATGTTGCAACAGAATCGGTTCACAGGTGTAAAATCATCCCCTATTTTTCTACCCTTAGGGGTGTAATTTTTTTTTAATTCAACTGGAACCAATTTTCAACCATACCCTATACAATAGATAACCCAGAACAAAATTGAGTGGGTAAACCAACAATCATCCCCCATTTTCCCACCCTTAGGAAAATATTTGTTTGTTCAAATCCAACTGGGTATGTCCTATCATTAAAAAAAGAATCATACATATTATATATATATATATATATATATATATATATATATATATATATATATATATATATATATTTATATATATATATATATATACGCGTCGACTAGAGTCGGTTGTCGGTTAAAAAATAGCTAATATTCCTGATAAGCCGTTTATGAGTTCATCCGTTCACGATATGTTTTATCTAGTGCTCAGAATTATAAGGGGGTTAAGGTTAAGCACAGGTGAGTTTTGGCATTACATACGGTTTAAAAAAATACTCGGTGCCAAAAATGTAAATAGTTCCTTCATTTTTAAAGCGGATCACCAGTTTATTCGTACTAGTTTCATTTTCCTAGATTCAGATTCCAGAAAGTATTCCATATTTTCAACAGCATATTGCCAGAGGGTGGAAGTAATAATATCCATAGTAATAAAAAACCCGTTAACGTAGCCAATCGGAAAGTTAGATTTGAGAAATTATTTACCGATTCTAAAATTAGGTTGGGACATGATGTGGAAAATCAGTATAAAACCACTTTTATATCAGAGATTGATCACTAAAAACAATAATACTCTTGAAAGGAACTATTTTCGCCATCAATTTTTCGTTAAAAATGACTAAAAATAGGTAAATTCTCCGTCCACTCGGAATGGCATTTCGGTAGCGTGACGTCACGAAACTGTTGGGACTCCGACCGGCCACATGCATCGTGTGGAAATGACAGTCGATGAAGAAGAATATGTCATTCAAAACGTTTCCTGTTTGTATTGTGCAGCTGCGAAAGGTAAAAATATAAGACGAATCGATAGTTATGGGAATAATATTATTAAAATCGAGAGAATCAGGATATTTCATAGATTTTTTTATTGGGAAAATCCCTGTTCGTTTGTGATGGAACTATGCAAAAATATACCAATACATTAAAAATTGAGTTATTTTCAATATTCGTAGAGTGTAGTACATTCATATTTATTTATTCACGTAATTTTGGGAACTATCTGAATTCGTTAACAAACGTTAAGAAAATAATATATTATGCAACAATCCTGTAATGATAGCTATTAATTCGTAAACCAATAAATAATAAAATAAAAACAAGAATTCCTGGTGGTGTACAAGATAACTCTTCACTGCTCGCCATACTTATAGGTACTTTTGACGCGTTGTGATTGACAATTAAAATTAAATATCAAACATACCACTTGATTATCCCCAAGTACCTACGTATTTCTATTGGCCGAAAATTCGTTTCATAATGAAAAGTAGGTGTATTTATTGGCCAAAATCTGTTTCGAAATGAAAATCCGTGTTAAAATGGACAATATTAATAAATCGGTAGCAGACATTTAATTCGCGTATTATAATAAGGGAGTAGAAAAAATACTTTTTACGCGAATTTTCATTGACGACTCAGGAAAAACAAAATGACGTGCAGTTTACTCGATATTATTATAATTATAAAGAGCGTGAAATCATGCGTGAGTCTATTCATCAAATCGTGATAGAATTTAAAAAAAAGAATCAAACTTCTGCTGATGAATTTATTCTTTTCGCGAGCACTGTTTTGACACAAATATTGTGTGAATTAGCAGAACTTTCGAATAGGTCTCAAAACGACTCTTCATTGTGGCATGAGTTGCGAGATACAGCCTCAAATTTGCATCAAGCTACTTACTGTAAATGCTCATTGAAAATGTGGGGCAGAGCGTCTTTTTTAATGAATACTGTATGTAGTTCCATATCATCCTTCAAAGTGAAATGATCCTCGCAGCAAAACAATTGTGTTTTTGTTGGTAGGTATGCACTTGCGACTAGCAACACAAAACCACTTTTTTCCCTTTTTTCTTCGAAGGGCACGCAAACAAATAATTTTTGGGGTGTTTTTCTTGTTGAATTCTCACAACCAGGCACATAACACCAACGATAACTCGTTTTTGGAGTGGGCATTTTGAAAATTACAATATGAATATTGATAACGACGCGAACAATAAACACTTCACAATATTAGTGGCAGCAACACGTGCTCGCTGCCTACTGTAGAAGACAGGATCAACGGGCCCAACAGTATTGTGACGTCATGCTCTCTCTTCAAGGCCATGGAGGCTTTTGAAGTCGTATGCGTAGATTCTAAATATTCAATAAACAAAATTATCCCAGCCTAATTGTCATGTCATCAATCAATCTAACGAATCGTGTCAGAAAAAATAGGATATATTTTCAGGGGTAATATAAAAATTGGTGTGATTATTACCGATATTTTTTTTTGGAATATTGGTGAATTGCAATCCCAAAGCTGAAAATACAACGAGTATGCAAGACAAGTTGTATTTTCTTGCATTGGGATTGCCAATGAATTGATATTCCAAAAAATTATAGGTCAATCATACCACGAATTATATTTAGAACACAATATATCGATTTGAAATATATACCAGAAAAATCTTGTAATAATCTTAATTTGAAGTAATTTACAGAAATAACACTTAAAAACTAACAACGTGAACACTAAAGAAGGAACACTTTAGTTTAATTCGTTACACTTGAAGGTTTGAATGTTGAAGGTGCAGGTTTCAAAAAGAACGCGAGGACCTGTTTTTGTTGTCACTTCGGTATTGGTAGTTGTGATTGTAGCTATCATATTGTTTATAGAGTTAACGTTGTTTGTACTATTACAGTCAACACTAGTTTCTTCCATATTTCCTCTTATACAGTATATAATTTCCTCGTGATGCTTAGGTTTTACTGTAAGTTATGGAACTATGGAATTAGAATTACCATGACCAGGAATTTTGATCAGCTGCTGATCTGAACACCTGCGTTTGCAAGCTGTGTAACTGCGGTAGATCGATAACTGTGATTTGTACTTAATTTTCCTTCGCTTTATATCAAGCCCAACTTGTTCTGCGGTTTTCTTAGTCCACTTAGACAACCCACAAATCCCCCGGGGACTATTTCTATGCCAATTTTTGGAATCGGCTAACTTGCAGCTGGGTTTGGTGTAATCAAGCAAGTTTGTTGTCAACGATGTAGAAAACCTCCTTCTGCAATCCTGCAGGTGAATCTTCGTCCCAACATTTCTGCCAAGATGACAGTTCGTCCTTGTAAAGGCGGCAACGCTTTGCTTACGTTTCTCCGGTATGTTTTGTAACTGCTTTCTCTTGTAATCTCGAGCGTTCCTTGCACCATTAAATTCTAGGTAACTAAATGGGTTGAATTTACTTCCATAGCTTTTCAAACAATTCTCTTGTAGTTCCTTGGCAATAGTATTCCAGTGTGTTTTGATAACAGATTATTTATAGTGAATGATAAGTGCCATGTGAAGTGGAATGAATAGGATCGATTAAAAGTTCTTCAAAGGATTCAATATAATTGAACAGAATGGTAGATCTGGTGAAAAAATATTTCCTGGCAAATACCACGCAGAACGTTGAATGATATTCACCTGAAAATCCATGCATAAATTAAACATAATCGAGCTTATCAGAAAGAAACATTTGCATTCAATGTCCATTGATATTATATGGAAGTATGCATGGATTTTCAGGTGAATATCATTCAACGTTCTGCGTGGTATTTGCCAGGAAAGTAGTTGTTTTTCACCTGAGATCTACCATTTTCTGGTTCAATTTTATATTGAATCCTTTATGTGAAGAAAACCGTTTAATTCGATTTTTCTAGATTATTTATAGTCTTCGCCATAGAATTTCCGAATATTACAGGTATAATCTTTGAAAATATCCGCCAGCTCTATAATTGTGGTATTTGCATTGATAACATGCAGGAATTGTTAAATTGCCTGGTAATGGATGTTTTCTTTCTATGTTATTAACGACATTTGTCCCCACCGATCGTTCATGTTGAAAAATTACGAAAACTAATCAAAACCCATAAATTTGACGTTTATAATTTAAATTATTATTTTCATCTGACAGCCTGAGCAGCAGCAGCAGCTTTACCATCTTGAAAATACAGCGACAAGCTGTATTTTCACCGTGGTATCGTTTCTATTGACTGAAATTCAAAATTCAAGATCCACTGATTGGTTGTTAAGCAAGGAGATATATTGTCATTGAAAAACAAAAACAGTATTTTTTTCATAAAGTTGGAGGTTTCAAATTTCCTTTTCTAATGTTTCTATGTAATCTGACTCGAATCAAAAGGAAGGAGTATAACAAAACTATAGAATTCCATAAATTCCAAAATTGAAAATCAAGTTCCAAAACACTTCTGAAAATACAAAGTTCGCTCAGCTATTGAACAAAAGTACCCGAGGATATAGACAGTACTTAATTAGTTTTCAATCTCAATATCAATTAAAAAAATAATAATAATAAGCTTTATTTCAAATTGTGTTTATACATAACATATTTCACAGAACGAAAATAGCGTTAAAGAGCAACATAGTAAACTATATTATGCAATATCTACATGTGTTCTAACCTACTTATACATAAGCGTACGTTTTATTACCTTCTCGCTTGAAAAAAATCATTGATTGAATATGGTTCTAAATTTATTAATTAGTTCTTAACATTATTCTTGAACGTTCTTGGGCATGAGATTGCCTTTATGTTGTTTGGCAATTTGTTAAAAAACTTACACATGTAAAGTGGCCTTTTTTCGAGTGTCAGTCGATGTACAGGATAATTTAGGTTTAATGTTCTTGTATTATACCCATGAAATATGGTCCGTTTCGATTCAAAATTGGTTTGTGGGGGTTTTCGGGGTCGAGGATTATTATTTTTTAACAAAATTCATAAAATCAAATTGGCGGCCTCAAGATGGCGGACGATCTCTGTGATTATGGCCCGATTCCATTCAAAATTGGTATGTGGGAGGTTTTCGCCGTGGGAAATTATGAATTTTTTTTTAAAATTCATGAATTTAAGATGGCAGACGAGTTTTGTAATTATGGATTGATTCCATTCAAAACTGGTATGTGGGGGTTTTCGGGGTTGAAGATTATGATTTTTTTCGTCAAAAATCATTAAATCGAAATGGCGGCTCCAAGATGGCGGGTGATCTCTGTGATTATGGTCTGATTCTATTCAAAATTGGTATGTGGAGGTTTTCGGGGTCGGAGATCATGAATTTATTGTCAAAATTCCTATATTCAAGATGGCGGCTCTAATATGGTGTACAAGTTTCTATTCATAATTGGTGTGTCGGGGTTTTTGGGCTCGGAGATTATGAACTTAGTCGAAGATTATTGTTTTTTTTGTCAGAATTCATAAAATGAAGATGGCAGTTCCAGGGTGGCGAACGAGTTAATCTTTAGATGGTCTCCTCATTAAAGAACTAGATAGCTCAGAACTTACAGGAAAAACGCCTCATAATGACAATGCATTAACAAAAATGCATAGATTGAGGCGTACTTACTTAAAAAAACAAAATAAAATAATTTTTTTTAAAATATTCAAATGCGCTAAAAAGTAAAAAATAATTGCTTTGGATGTGCGACATGAGTTATAGATTCAAAAGCTTGTCACTTTTGTATTCGAACTGAAAACTTTGCGCGACAAGCTCTTGAATCTATAACTCACCGAATAACCTACGTCGCACATCCAAAGCAATTATTTTTTACTTTTCAGCGCATTTGAATAAAAGGTTTTTATCAATAATTTTTTTCAGTTCTAAAGACAACATAACTATTAATTATTTATATAGATCAACTTTGAATCAGATGACTCCAATGACGTTCTGTCCTGGCATATAAAGCTAATCGACATGAACGAAACATCCCCACATAAAAGGAGCATACAGGGCAAAAACATATTGGGAATTCAATGAAAAACATCAATGGTAATTTACAGCAATTTTATGTTTGTGTGAACATCTTAGAGAAATACTTTTCAAATAAAAGTTATGAAGCTAATAAAATTATTTCAAAAACCTATAGTTTACTAATATTGGTATGAAAATTAAGAATTTATATCAATGTTTCCAAATTCAAAATTACTTGGCCGATTTGGCCCATCTTTGAACTTGGCCGAAGTATTGATTTATATATACATTTTGGGGTTCTGGGGACCATGATTGGCGAAGATTTACCAATATTTTTTTTAAGTTGTGCAATGCTGATGTCTGCAATAGGTAGTTTCTCTATGAAATGATAGCGATCATTGAACATCAACCATATACAATTCGTTACAAAAAAATGTGTAAGATGTATTACGTTAGTGATATTTTGCTCGAAGGGAGCACGATAAGTCAAAACCGGCCTTTCTCTAGAACCTCTACGATTTTGTATAGTAATCAGGCAATGTGGTTATTGTTAGCAAATTGTAGAGAAAACAAAATATTGGAGATACAGTTGGGCCATACCACTACTTCAATAGTGTTATTTTTATCTCCTTCTCCAATATCTAAATATACACATCTAGATAATGAAAAAACATTTGTTGCCATCAATTTCGGATATGATTTATCAAAAATAGAAACAAAACACATTTTCCGATGGAATAATCCTATTGCTATACTATTAATATTTTCGTGAACAAAAAAAAGAGAATGAACCTTCATCACACCCACTATTATACTTAATTGTGAATGTGTATTCTGCTCATCATTTTTTGCACAGATATTTTGAACCTGGTTACTGATATTGTTCTGGGATTTCTTTCAGAATTCGATATAAGATAAAAATGACCATCTACTTTGACGTTGAAACATTGTAAAGAAAGAAATATTGCTTGGACTATAAATGACCAATTACTTCTACGGTTCAGTATTGAAATTGAAAAAAAACTCCCTCTAGAAAATGTCTATCTCAAATGATACATGATATTTCATTTCACCTCTAATTTTCAAACTGAAAATGTATAGTGACTGAATGATCATCCGCGTGCCAGCTTTATTTTCGATCGGATGATTAAGGTGTTTGTTCTTTCTGGATGCCGCCTGAGTTATGCGGAACAACATTTTCAAAACTCCTTCAGGTTAATTTAGTCTAATAATAGAACCATTTTTGTATTACTTATTCAGTATCTGATCCATGAAAAAAAAAACTTTATTTAGTATACATTCTTTTGCATTTTCGGGGGTTTTCTCTCCCGGAAGTAAAAATTATTAGTTTGTATTAATTCTGAAAAGCAGTAACGGTATCCGGATAAGCCCATTCAAATAGATTAAAACTAATAATTTTCACTTCCAAGACACAGAAAATCCAAAAAATGCAGCGCATTTATACTTTGGTCATACCTAGAGCTTTGCTCCTACCAGAAGAATACTTTGGAAAGAAAGCATTTTGTGAAATTGTTCGATCCTTCTGATTTCAGGAAGGTGGCAAGCCCATCACAAGAACGTTAGTGTTTCAAAGTCCCATAACAGAGGAAGAATTAGAAAATATCTGGGACGAGCAGACCCTCCGTCTATTGGTGAGTTACAATTCAGAAATTCAACCCTGCATATATTGTTCTAGCTACTTGTATTCACATAACCCTCAAAATTACATTTTAGCTCGAGCAAAGCACCGATTACGAGGAACGTCGTAATATAAGAAGTAGGCTTCGAAAAATTATGGCAGAACAAGAAGGTAAGATAAATGTATCTACTAACCGAATTACATGCTAATTAAATACTTAAAGTAACATTAAGTTTTTTTCAATAAGTGAAATTTTCGAAATACAATCTGAGCTTTGGCTTATTTTGATTAAATTATCAATATTTCGTATAAGTTCATGGTGGTTATGATTGCGTATTCAGTCTACTGCGAAATTGCCGATAGGGTTGTAGATTTTTTTTTTTAGTTGAGTAATGCACTAGGAAGATAAGCTCGTATGTATGCCCCTTTAAAAGAGTTCGACTGGCTGCGTTTCGAGAAAAGGAGTGTATTACATTCCTTTCATAAAGTCATAACCAACCTTTCTATATAAAATTCACTATCCGTATCGTCCGGTTTGAATCTCGATTCACCCCACTTATTCGCACCTCTGCTCAATACCGGTCAGCTTTCCATATTCCTCTCCCCCTTGTTTTTCTTCGCAAAAAATTTAAATTATTTAGAGAAAATGAAATGTAAAATTCTTGTGCAGGAGATGTGACCGTACTAACAGAGAATGAATACCTTTTGAATCTGAATTTGGACAGCTTTCTCGTACATGATAGCTTTATAATTAGCTTGGGACATGCATTTTTTTTATTAAATATTTGGAATCTACGCATGTGACTTTGTTATTAAAAAATTTTTCTACTTTTTTAAAACAATTTTTGAGAATGCTACAGCGTTTTGAAAACGCCAGTTTGAAATCGTCCCCATGACTTTGGAGAGAGAGCGTGACGTCACAATACTGTTCTGCAGTGTTGCTGCCGCTAATATTGTGAAGTGTTGATTGTTCGCGTCGTTATCAATATACATTCTGTAATTTTCAAAATGCCTATTCTAAAAACGAGTTATCGTTGGTGTTATGTGCCTGTTCGTAAGAATTCAACAAAAAAAAACACCACAAAAATTATTTCCAAAAAAAAAAAGGAAAAAAAGTGGTTTTGTGTTGCTCGTCGCAAGTACATACATAGTAGTACATATCAACAAAAACACAATTGTTTTGCTGCGAGGATCATTTCACTTTGAAGGATGATATGGAAAACTACATACAGTATTCATTAACGGGTACTGCAAGAAAATTGAAAGATGATGTTCTGCCGCACATTTTCAATGAGCATGTATATGGAAACTCCAGCCCGAATTTCACACCTCGAACAATAGGCCATGATTGCGGTATCGGATTACCATTTATAATGAGTCTCTTAGATGTCTGGTAGAAGTATACAATGAGCAGCTTGATGCAAATTTTAGGCTCGTCCATACTCATGCCACAATGAAGAGTCGTTTTGAGACCTACTCCAAAGTTCTGCTAATTCACACAATTTTTTGTGTCAAAACAGTGCTCGCGAAAATAATAAATTCTTCAGCGGAAGTTTGATAAACATTTTTTAATTCTATCGCGATTTGGTGAATAAATAAACACAGGATTTCACGATCTTTATTATTATAATAATATTGAGTAAACTGCATGTCAATTTGTTTTTCCTGAGCAGTCACTAAAAATTCGCTTAAAAAGTATTTTTTCACATCGTTTGTGTATAGCGCAGAAACAACAGCAGAATTATCGAATTCAGAGGACTTTCATGATTTTTTTAGTTGTTGCTACTGTAGATAAAACGGATTTTTTCCAATAGCACAGTACTTCGGTAACAGTCTTCGTTCCGGCGATATAACCACATTAAAAAAGCTATCGCATGTTTACAACCCCCTAAAAACAAAAAAGGGCTGCTGCTTAAAAAATGCTGCTACAAAAGTTACTGACAAGTTCTATGAATTTTCAGATGGTTTCCGACAGCGTAAAAAAAGAGTAATGCAATAAATTTCTAGTTGTAAGTTCCCAAAATTACGTGAATAAATTTAAATGTACTAGACTCTACGAATATTGAAAATAACTCAATTTTTGATGTATTGATATATTTTTGCATAGATTCGTCACAAACTAACAGGGTTTTTCCCAATGGAAAAATCTATAAAATATCCTGATTCTCTTAATTTTAATAATATTATTCCCACTACTATCGACTCGTCTTATATTTTTACCTTTCACAGCTGCACAATCCAAACAGGAAACGTTTTGAATGACATCTTCTTCTTCATCGACTGTCATTTCATGCATGTGGCCAGTCCGAGTCCCAACAGTATCGTGACGTGACTTTACCGAAATGCCACTCAACGGTTTTATTGTTTTTAGTGATCAATCTCTGTAATAAAAGTAGTTTTATACTGATTTTCACAAGATGTCCCGACCAAATTGGATACCTAAATAACTGAACCCATAGGGTTATGAGAAACAGGTGGAAGAACCTGTTCAAATATGTGATTTGAACTCTTGATGGGTCTCTCACCCACTCCCAATGTTGGTGATCATATTGTTTTTTTTTTCATACCGTATATTTTACATGATTCATCTTGTGAACTTTGGATTAATCACAAATAGTGCTACTGTTTTGTATTGGTTTGGTTTAGTTCTTATCCTTCATTTTGTTTTATTTTTCATTCTTGAAGGTTGCGTAGAAAAGAGCAGCTGTTTGTTTTCTAGGGTCTCAAACAAAAGCTGATTCTCGCTTTGACTGAACATATTTTATTCACTTCTTTTGTTAGCTACCAATAAGAGCTTCATTATTATTTTCCATCAATTCTTATCATTAACCAATATAAAAGAGGGGACCTTCATACGTTCGGGATGTACTTCACTAAAAAAATATAAAATATATTTGGCACATCGTACACTTTCACCGAATGGAATATAAACGTTTCAAAATACGTTCACTTAAATTTTTTGAAAAACATGGGGGTTGCAACAAAATGTCATATATTTGTTATATTTTTTTCGATTAGCAGTAGGTTCGTGGTATTGCTGGGAGTTTTCGTTAATTGCGATAATATCGATAGATGAAGTGTATAATGGTACCTATTTCAAGTGTCCTCTATTCTGCAAATTTATTTGGTCCATCAAAGATATTTTTTTGTGTTATCCTCCAAACATTTTAATCGAATGTCAACTTATAATTCAATGAAAAAAAAACTGAGGAGAACATCGAACGGGAGTTTCAAATATATAGGTTGAATTTTCCATTTGGAAAGCAGTATTCGTATTTGAAGCTAATATACACCTGTAAGCAATTTGGTATTGATGTAATATCATATACGTCACACAGGTCTTGTTCAATATGTATACAGTATCGGAAAGTATTTATCTTGGGTACGGTGGTTTCAGCGTAAAGAATAGCTTGCTTTATGTTGAGAGAGCATTACAATTTCTCCTCGACTCGCTCGAGGAAGGGATATTTACGTCACGACACAGAGATAGGAGAATCAGGGCGGTCCCGGCGGTCAGTTCAGGACGTCAGTATCATACCAGCAGCAGTCGGGAGGATGTGCAATGAAGAAAAATTATTGACGATAATTTCACTTCAGATAATTTGAACAAATTAAACTGAATCATTGATTCAATTTAATCTGTCGGACGACAGGTAGATCAAAATATCTTTGGTGACGTGGTGGCCACGAAAACAAAAGAAAATTCTCAAACATAAACAAAAGCAAACGATATTTCTGTACGACAATAAAAACAAAAAACTTATTTCTAACAGAAAAACAATTATTTCTTGAATGGAGAGAAGAAAATATTTGCAAGAAAAGATAAACCAAATTAAATATTTTGTGTACGGAATTATTTTATTAAATGTTCGAACAAACCACCATTTTGGGCCAAACAATAGCTGAATCTATTGTACCTTCTCTGCGGTTGTGTAAATAGGCGGCATGTTTCAAAAGGTAATAATTGTCACGATCTTGTGTTTTCGCAACCACGGCTCGGCAAGCTGTGCGCTGTGTCGCATTGCCACGTGGTCAGTTAATGCGTCGGGTGGGGTAACAGGAGGGGCGCACACCAGTGCATCTCTCTTGTTTATGTGGTATTATCATATCATTGCGTTCCTTGTTGCTCATGTAGATTTCTGTCTATACCCCAGATAAAATGTTTCCGATACTGTATTTCAAATGATGTAACATGATTCAATTTTTTCATCGATTAACCTACAACTGTTGCGTCACATTGTTTTTCCCCTCTTTATTTTAAATTTTTTTATAAATCAAGAAAATGATCCTTAACCTTTTAGTCCATTCGGATTCAATTTAATTTTTCATGCGAAACCACAATTGGAGTAAGAAAGTTCAATGGAAAGGTAAATTATAATTTTATTTAATTCAAGAAATACCTACTTGTAAAAAGTTGAATTTGAGATGTAATATCGATCTCACAAATTTTTATTTTTGATGTTTGATGATGAAAATTATGTACTTGCGAGATTTATAATCGATAAAGTTTTGCTATCCTTACTTCCATAGATCATCGATTATTCATTTTAAAATCTCTTCGATTGCTATAAAATCATAAAATTTTAAATGAAGAATGATTGCATGTCGTTTCAAATGCGATAAAAAATTATTGTTTTTTAGCAGAATATGCACGAAAATAGTTTAACGGTAGAAATGAAATTTTGTACTCTTTCGATTGTTGTATTTGAAAATGTTATGATTGAATTAATTTCGCTGATTAGTCGAAAACAGTGATTGCTTCTAAGATTAATATCAGTTTCAAATTTTGTATGGTTAACTCGTAACCGTATCTTCTTCGGATGCAACATTGCAAAAAATATTGGTAAATATTTTATTAATAAAAATATTTTAATTATATTTATTAATCAGTTCTAATAACAAAATATAAGATAAGACCCGAACAATTATGATATATATATATATATATATATATATATATATATATCTCAAACATATTTGCACAATGTTTACAATTTATGGCTAAATTAAAAAAAAACTAATAAATAAAAAATGTTCCATTGAACAATGACGGTGGCAAATCTCTTGCGTCACGTAAAATATTAGTCGTAATCATAACTGCAATTTGCAGAACTTTTGCAATAATTTCGGCAGTTGTAAAAATGCAAAAAATTAATATTAGTGAATAAATGGGTTCCGTTTTTCGTATGAGAGTGCAAAGTTACATATCCACAGAGACCGATATTATTTTTATTTGCAACCACAATAAAAAACTTTTGTAATTATTTCAATGCTTGTGTGTATTAAAAATGACAAAAAAAAAAATTAAAGGTTAAAAATTATTTTTTTTCGTTCATTATCAATTGCAGAATTTTGTAATTTTAAAAAATTAAAAAAAAAACTTAAACAAATGTCAAAAAACAAGGTTCCGTAACGTTTATAAGGTTGCAAACTTAATGCATGTTGTAAAACATTATTACTATCAGTATGCTCAGTTTGTAGAACTTTTGCAATTTTCAGTGCAAAAATAAAGCATGAAAACGATCTTTGCAGTTTAAACAATGTTCCGTTCATCGCATACTTCTGCAAAATTTTATAGTTTGTTTTTATTAATGCACTAACATACCACTGAAGTTCGAAAACTTTTGGAATTAATATGATTTGATTGTCTATATCTACTGGCCTATTAGGTACAAATGGCTTGTGAATACTTTGCAACTTTACATATATTTTTTCTTGAAAATTAATTTGGAAATAAATAAAAACAAATAAAAAAGAATGCTGAGAATTTAAAGTTTTGCTGATGTGCAAATGGAACGATTCGAATGCGTTGGTGGTGCGAGCGGCGCTTGCTGTTTTTGATGTCCATATGTCATGTTCGGTGGGACAAAACAACAGGGAATATTCACTACACTTCATAAATTCGAAACGTTTTTTGGTGCTTTGTCTGGTAGAACACAAAACGCTGATGGTATATAATGACATTGTGGCAGCCATGTATGGTGAACAACTGCAAGAAAAATGTTGTGCAGTAGTCGAAAGTACCCTCTACAGATATTTTCTGGCTTAAGCAAAGATGGGAAATGTGAACTTCTATTTTTCTTTTGGGGAAAGTACTGGTTGTGATTTTCTTTTTGCGTTATACATATCCTTCCTCACATAGAACAGATCCGTTATAATAATTGTTAATCTTCTTTGGCAACAAGAAAACAACATTTTACTTGTTTGACTGCCAATATACTCCACAGCTTTCTTATCATCACTTGTCTTTGAATGTTGCGAATGTCACATGCCGAATGGTTATGAATTGAATTCGATTTCGATATTGTGTTCTCCGGACCCACTGTATAAATATTTCCTAGACATTTGGCAGTCTTGCACCTCCACTTTTTCACGCCACTTTCGAGAAATCCTATACTTATCTACCAAGAGCATAACTTTTCTTCCCTGACTATTTTTTTCAACACTATGCATCGTAGGTACGTAATGAAACTTCTACTGCAGTATTATAAATAATAATTTGTTGGCCAAATTTGTTTGAAGAAAAGAAAGAAAGTTATACTCCACCCCTTCATAATGAAAGTGGTTAATACTAATCATTTTAGAAAGCGGGTTGCTGATTTTTTTAATGGGTCACATAAAATGGCAGGTAGGCGGGCGTAGGTATCTACCGGACGAGTTTACCTATGAAGATTAAAGTAGAAAATTTCTAGCACGCCGAGTTTACCTGTGGGATTAGTGATTAGTGTACATGTTCCGTTAAGCGGCCAAGTTTACTATCGCTCGCGAAATGAAACCGTTGAAGAAAAGACAAAACTGTATTCGAGTTCAGATTCGCCGCTTATCTTCGCTTACGTATTGAAAAATAGGCCAGTCCTGTGGATGCAGGTCAGTCACAACCCCAAACGCTATTCCCAACACATGGCCCTCGACTTTTCAATACATGATAGTGATGAGAATGAATGGAGAGAAACAAAAATAATGCAGGATAATAAAAATTAGTGAGAAGTAATAAAGAATTGATAAATAAAAACACAAAGTCGTCTCCACAGCGTATAATTCCAATCGTTTGGTAGCAAAGACCAAAAATTGTTTTTTTTTTTTAAGGTTAAGGATCAGGTCCTAACTCTTGATGATGTTTAAACATGTTTCGGGCATATATATGTCCATCTTCAGTAAAAAAGTACAGTTGGTGGTTAAAAGTTGTGGAAGAAAAAGGGGTGAACTATGTAACTAGGTCTAAGATTGTTAGGTTAACATCATTAGGTTAACATCATTACATCAAACTCCGTATCGTTTTCTTTTGAATTTGGAGGCACTTCCCCGGTTAAATAACAACAATATCATAAACAAAAACTTTTTTAAAGGTTACCTAGTTATATAGTTCACTTCTTTTTCTTCTTCAACTTTTAACCACCAACTGTACTTTTTTACTGAATATGGACTTATGTATGCCCGAAACATGTTTAAACATCATCAAGAGTTCGGACCTGATCCTTAACCTTGAAGAAAAAACAATTGTTGGTCTTTGTTACCTAACGATCGGAATGAAACGCTGTGGAGACGACTTTGTGTGTTTATTTATCAAAAAATAAATCTTTCACTCTGACTTCCTTCGTATAACAAAGAATTAATTGAAATAATGAATGTAATGAAAATGTTGGCATATACACCTAATGAAAGAGTTGTTTCATTGCAAGTGCAGTCATTACGAATATGAATATAAAATTTCGAAAATTAGTATCCAAAAATACGTTGCATGGATTTTTTAAAATTTTGTTTCATTTATAGTTTAAAGTAAGAATTAAGAATACATTTTTAACCATTAGTGCCACAGAAGCTTTATCAGATGGACACATTTGTGTTTTACATTTCATATAATCTATTTCATTACAAGTCATATATATAAATAATAGTTTAAAAAAACTAAATAACACGCTTTTATAGAAAACCAGACTAAAAAAATAGAAAATAAGAAAAAAAATTATTTTATTTAAAAAAAAGCGTGGGGTGCATGGTATCGCCTCGGTGTGTAATGTACTATATGATTATTGATACCATGCACCCCACGCTTTTTTTAAATAAAATTAAAAAAATTCTTATTTTCTATTTTTTTAGTCTGGTTTTCTATAAAAGCGTGTTTTTTAGTTTTTTTAAACTATTATTTATTTCCTACTTTTGAGTGTGGTTTATTTATAAAAGCGTGTTTTTTTAGTTTTTTTTTAACTATTATTTCCATTATTTTTTTGCAAATTGAAAAATGGAATAATCTTATCAAATTAGGTAATCATAATATTCGACCCCAAAAACCCCCACATACCAATTTTGAATAGAATCAGACCATAATCACAAAACTCGGCGCCATTTTAAAGCCGCCATCTCAATTTTCCAATTTTTACGAAAGAATCATAATATTCGACCCCAAAAACCCCCACATACCAATTTTGAATAGAATCAGACCATAATCACAAAACTCGGCCGCCATTTTGAAGCCCCATCTTGAATTCAATTTTACAAAGAATCATAATATCGACCCCAAAAACCCCCACATACCAATTTGAATAGAATCAGACCATAATCACAAAACTCGGCCGCCATCTTGAATTTTCCAATTTTACAAAAGAATCATAATATTCGACCCCAAAAACCCCCACATACCAATTTTGAATAGAATCAGACCATAATCACAAAACTCGGCCGCCATCTTGAATTTTTCAATTTTCACAAAAGAATCATAATATACGACCCCAAAACCCCCACATACCAATTTTGAATAGAATCAGACCATAATCACAAAATTCGTCCACCATTTTGGAGCCGCCATCTTGAATTTTTCAATTTTGACAAAAGAATCCTAATCTCCGACCACAAAAACCCTCGGATACCAATTTTGAAGCGAATCTGACCATAATCACGAAACTCCTACGCCATATTGGAGCCGCCATTTTGTTTTTTCTTCACACAAAAATTTTTTAATGCATTGTCACCGGAATTATGTACACCTGCCAAATTTCAAATCATTCGGACGTCTGGAAGTGGGTAAAAATCGCGCCCAAAGGAGTCGGTTACAAACAAACAAACATACAAGTGAAGCTAATATAAAGCGTGTAAAAAAGATGGAAATGAAAGACGTCTACAAGCGAGTATGTTTCCTGACTTATAACGCCCATATGAGCACGTTTCCACGTAGTCGTAGAAAAAAATCCTTACCGAATTTTCTTCAATAACATCATTATCGAAGTCTCCTCAAATAAAATCAATCTGCCAAAAAATCACCTACTCCAAGCCTGTGGGCTTTCACTTTGTAACATTGGGTGCTTTCAAAATTTCCTGGGAGAAATGAAGAAAAGTTTCTAAATAGCTGCATTTAAAAAAGTATGCAAGCTTTGGCAGCATTTTTCTAAACTGGAGAATACATATCTACTACTAGCCTGCATGCTTTTGTAAAATTGGGTGCTTTCAAAGTTTTCTGGGAGAAATGCAGCATAGTTTCTATACAGCTGCAAAAAACTTTGAAAATATAATTTACTATTCGTTACTTAATTTTTCTTTATATTATGTTGGTGCTGGTTTCGAACATTGGCTGTGAATCCATCCGCGAAAAATCTGCAACGCACGGAGACACGATAACATTGTAATTATCATTGCGAGTTTCTGCTTTAAGAATCTCGTTGGTTACATCGGTTTTGTTTTTTATCGAATCCTCGTCATATCCTCCAGCAACACTGGAATATCGCTAGCTTTCGAGACGCTTTTGTCGAGGAAAATTGTCGCAAAGAACCGGCGGAAACAGTAAACCGGTGTTAATTATCAACGCATTCGCAGCATTCTCGAAATTGGTGAATACATACCTACTACAAGCATGTGGGCTTTCCCTTTGTAACATTGGGAGCTTTCAAAATTTCCTGGGAGAAATGCAGAATAGTTTATATACAGCTGCAAAAACTTTGAATTACTACAATCTTGGTTTTATTGTTTTTTTGGTAAATATCCGGTAAGAGCAGCCCTGGTCTATGAAAATGGCTGTTAGACATTTCTCAAGTGTTTTGTTGTTTTCTTCTAGAACACATGATTTTCAAGCATCCTTTCTCGCGCAAAAATCACTGAAAATGCTTCCTTCTTCTTCTTAACCAGCATAAACTACGAACCCTAAATCACTCATTTTCGGTACAATATCGTACAAAACACAGCCGGTTCTATCGGAAAAATCCTTCTTCTTCAACACGTACATCCTAACCTTTCCTCGCGTTATCAACAAGCATACACCCAACCTCAATCTGAGTGTGAGATGTTAGGATGTACGTGTTGAAGAAGTGATTTTTTCGATAGAACGAAATCATTATGAGTGATTTGGGGTTCGTAGTTAAAGCTGGCTAAAAGAGAGATTTTTCTAGAAGAAAAAACGAAACGGTATGAGGCCGCCGGGTTTTTCTTCGTGTTCAGGAGGCAAAATCACGTAAGAAAAGTCAAACAGCGATTTTCGGAGAGCAGGACCAGATATTTACCCATACTAAGAGGAAGGAATAAATATAAAAAGAATTATATATAAACCTACCTTAAGCATTAGATAAACATCATGTGCTTCTGTAATGTTTTTTATATTTCTTCCTGAGATGAAACATTAGATTTCTTTGCCTTGTAAATATGTGATTATCGTTAAAAAAAATTGTGGTAATTTGTCATATTCGGCATCTAGCGTCGGCATGGAATATTTCTACCATAAATTAGATGCTTTCATCTTTAGTCCATGAACCTTCTGTAAACCAATTCGTATTTCCATTACTTCTAATGGGTTGAATCGTTGTTATTCGTAATTTTCAACCACACGAGCAAAACTCAAAAAGTGAGACAACAATAAATATTCAGCGGTTGTCAAGCAACCGCAAGTATAAGCACGGGCGATTTATTAGGTCATGCTGGAACGTAAATGATTTTCGATAAAAAATTAACGGAACCCCCATACAAATGTTCGCCCCTTTAGGAGTTGAATTTCTATAAATACTGAAACTTGTATATCTTTATTTGTAACAAAGACTTCAAATGCCAATTTTTATTACCATTACTTGAAAACTAAAGGAACCCCCATAAAAATTCTAATCCCCATTTCGCCTCGTTAGGGGTTGAATTCCCAAAAACACTGAAACACATTTTTCTTTATTTGTAACATAGACGTCAAATACCAATTTGTATGACCCCAACTTGAAAACTAACAAAAAGTTGCATACTCCTAAACAAACTTTTAACCCTCATGTTAACCCCTTCTAAGTTTAATTTTCAAAAACCCTGAAATACATGTTTCTTTCTTTGAAAAGAAAAGCCCATACACCAATTTCCATGACTCTAGCTTCTGAACTAACGATACTTTCTCTTTCTCCTCCCTTCTCAGCCCTCTTTTGACCCCTTTTAGGGATGGGTCACGATATGAGCTAAGAATGATGATGCATTTACATGACGACCAGTGTGGTAGATGCGAAAAGCAACAAACACACTAGTAATTCGCCCCTTAGTTTACTTGTTGCATAAACTACTATTACTTATATGGGTAAACAAGTCGTAGTTCTCTTGAATTCTTTTTATTATGAGTGATTTTTATAAAGTTTATCTGCAACACTACTGTTCATTTGTTGTTTGTTTCAGTATAACAAACGTTCTCCAATACTTGCAAATATAAATGCATTCTTGAAAAATTTCCGGTAGAATTCTAAAGAACAATTTTTGCTCTTATGGAATATAAAAATATATTTTAATTGTTTTAGAGTCTTGGTGAAGATGATATCAACTAAAATTTAGATGAATTCTCCATTTAAATCTACAAATCACAACTGGCATTATATCGGGTATAAAAGATTCGAGTAGATCTATTCAAAGGAGTTAAAATATAAATGTCCTCAACGCATTTGTGGCATGTAGTAATCAAAGTCATTTATAGCTCAATCGAACAATTCTTAGGTATTTCCAATGTATCGATGTGAAATATGTAAATGTTTAATTCAGCACCGTTCCCATGCAAAATATCTTCATATTCATGTAAATGTCCAGCACCGTCCCCATAAAATATCTCTCAATATTGAATAATCTTCACATTCATACCATTGGTCGTCATTATTAGGAATTCAATAAATACCTTAATTTCAGCTTGTACCGAACTGGTAGAGAAGGCAAGTCAGGAACAATCAGGCAGAGTTTTAGAGGGTGAGTCACTTCTTCTTCCTCTTCTTCAAGGCTTACTCAAAAGTCCGGAACAAGAGCAAACTGCCGACTCAGGCATCGATTCAGGTGAAGACCAACGTAGTGGTCTCATCGCCGAAGTTCAATCTGCTTTAGAAAAACTAGCATCTAGTTTATGTAACGATTCGACAGATATCGCCCCCGAAAGGCGCGATTCCCTACTACAGCTAGTCACAAGGTTGCAGGCCGGCCTTTCTCCCACCTCGCCTAAACTAGAACGGCGACTATCCAGCGGGCCTGGAAGATACAATAGAAGAAAGAATAGACAGAACAGACACACTGTTGGTGTCAGTAGCGAAGAGCTAGCCGATGCAAGGCGTTTAATCGAAGAAATATCTACTCACGAAATAACTCCGTCCCCTTCAGCTAATCAAGTACCACTCTTACAAAAACAGAATTCGGAAAGTAGTGTCACCAGTAATTCTTCAGTGGCAAAGCTTGGCAATAAAGTAGTAGTTAGGAATGCTACAGCTAAACCGTTCAGCAATTCCAGTAATAGTGTTTCTAATGTTTCTTCTGCTATCCAAACCCCCACAGATCCTACCGAACACCTGGAACCTATTTTTGGAAACGAAAACATTTTATGTGATATACCACCATGCCATGAAGGGTTGAGAGGGGATTCTCAACAGCCACAGTCTAAATTTCATTTGGAAAAAGGTGAAATAAATCCACGTATATCATCACCTGTAGTAACTGCAAATAAGCATGTCGAAAGAGTACATGAGGCTGTAAAACAAGCTGCTTCGAGAAAAAAACGCCAGTCTGAAAGTATAGAGTCTGAAACAGAGGATACGATTACAGTCAATGCCATATCATCGATTAGTTATCAAAAAGAAGAAATTCCGTCAATGTTGAAGGTGAATCCCACCTACGTGGACTTTGAAAAAACTTCTGATCTCCCCGTTTCGTCCCATGAAGAAAAAGTCAGTAGGTTCAATACCCACAATAAGAAGTTGAAAATGAAAAGAGCCAATACTATAGATATACCAAAAGCTTTGAAGTTCTACGAAGACGAGAATGATTCTGATACATCTGATGATGAAGATGGAATGAAGCAACGAAGAAATAATTACTACGCACTACGAGGACCAATAAGACTTGGAAATTCAACAAAGAAAAATATTGTACCTATTTTGGAACCCAAAACAGAATCTGATCAGAAGTTTTTGGCATTTATAAATAAGAATAATCAGAACTCTGACAGTGATAGTAAAGTTTCACTATGGACTGGTCGAAATGATAAAACAACAGTGTGGAGTAACAAATTTGGAAATATCAAAAATAACTTCGAGAAGGCTTCGGTGAAGACACCCAATAATTCGGCTAGGAGTTTTTGGAAAACACAAGACGACTCTTCAGCACTAGGTGGTATATCCCAATACGGTCCTAAAATAAGCAAACAGAGTGCTAGAAATTTACAGCAAATGTTCGAAGAGAAAAAAAGGCAATCTCAAGAAAGACGTCCTTTTGAAGATGAAGCCAACGTAGTGACTGGGTCATTGACGGTAAAAATTGAGCCCGACAAAAATACCAGAATTTTACCTCAACAACCTGTTCCCATGAACAAGTTTTCACATGCTCCGCAATCAGCTTTCAGACCAATTCCAAAGAAAAATCCAACGAATCCCAAGCCTGCGGATATACTAGGAGAAAAAGAAATAATGAAAACGGAATATTCAGAAAATACAAATAATGGTTCTTTCTTTCTCTACAGCCCAAAGCCACTAGTAGAACCACGAAATTGTTCAATGACTACGTCTCCTGTGAATCCTAAACCCTGGGCTATAAATGCCAGTGAGCACGGTGGTAGGGTTTTGAGCATGGCTGCCAAAAAGTTCGAGACTCCATCTCAACCTGAAAATTTTTCAGTGAAACCGAGGAAACTCAGTAAAGAGTTCAATAAAGTATTCCTTCCACAACAAACTCCGAAAGAAAACCTGAGTGCTCCTTTCCTTGTCAGCAATGCTAGTCATAGAAATAGTAGCGTGAGAAAGCTTAGCGATCAGTACGATAGCATGGGTAGTAATATACCAGATCTATGTAGTCATCTCAGTCCGAAATTCCACTCAACACTAGAAAATCGATCTCTCTCTGTTCTACCTCATGACACGCCCCCAGAGATGAATTTAAAGAAATCATCACCAACATATTATGCTCACAAATATGATCCACATCATTATCAAAGTAAGTCTACCAATGTTGTCGATGAAAATCTTCAAAGCTCCAATGATACTCAGCCTAGCTTTCTTAGGAAAGAGCAAAATACTCAAGCGAACATATATAACAAGAGTGAATCTGAATCTGAACCCATTTATCAACTCGTTCCTGGTAGAGATGAACGAGCTCAGACTCCGGAGAAATTTTATACATCCTCGTTGCACTTGAATGAAGTCATTAAACCAGAAATTCAAATAGCACCAGTACAAAAAATTGAACCAGAAATTCGACCTCCCAAACTGCAATCACAACTTTCCACGGAAAGTCTCCATGAGCATAATGCTATTAGCAGTAGAGTGATGTCAGGTCCAGTATGTCAAAATGCAGTGACTATCCGTCAAAAATCGCCCATGAGTCGTGAGCAGCACGACATGAATGCTGCTTTCAACCTGAAAAATGTTCTTCAAAAAGTGAGTAGAGGTGACCCAAGTCCTCCAAAATCTCCTACAGGTACTAAGAATGAATTGAATCAATACAAA
The DNA here is from genome assembly GCA_018342105.1 of Gonioctena quinquepunctata. Lineage (NCBI taxonomy): Eukaryota > Metazoa > Arthropoda > Insecta > Coleoptera > Chrysomelidae > Gonioctena > Gonioctena quinquepunctata. The sequence goes on along the minus strand of JAFIRS010005798.1, from coordinate 9,900 downwards.
GCTAGTATCTCAACTAAAACTATTGCCCCATCAAATATATCGGCAACCAATACTCCTGGACCTGAAAAAGTTAACCATTATGATACATTCAAAAGTAGTTTCAGTGATGAGAGAAATGGCTTCAATAGAAGCAACATTCGAAGTATTTCGAAGCCAATGGAATCTCATAGTTTCAAATATAAACTACCAGAAAATTCATCCCGCGCTGGCAACATATTTCCACAGAATGAAAATAAAACTTTCGGTGTTGTGAGACCTATACAACAGAAACCGGTTTCAGCAACACCAATCTATAATAATGTCAACAGAATCCAAATTTCTCGCCCACTTGAAACCCCAATAGAAAGGGAACCGAAAAAGTTTCACCTCCATCGAACAATAATCCGTCCACTCGTGCTCAGTATTGAGAAAATCGGATTCTTGGAACCAAATTTGCATATCTAATCAGATTCCTAACAAAAAAATATCCTCTGATGCCTCGACTATGGCTGGAAATGTAATGAGATCGAAATCTAGTCATGCGTTAGCTGTACCACAAAAACAATATGAAGCAGGTATTTCTAAGGACGAAATTTCGCGGAAGAAAAAAACAGTTGAAGCCTTTTTTTCTGCAGGAAATAAATCTCCTCAGCCTCTTGATCACAATATGGACAGTAAAGTTCTCAAGAGAAGTATCAACAGAATAAGAACTTCTGAGAAAGTGTCAGCATATCATCAAACACCAGGCTTGTCAAGAAGTAGGACTCTACCTGACATTGTCTGTCCACCACTTTTAGATGAAAGTAATGTAGACCAAGCGTTTGAAGACCTCTTCAAATCCAGTTCGTAATAGTGACGAACTTGCCTATTCATTCCATTTTAATGTATGTGAAAGTGTTTTCGTGTCATTTAGAAGTTAAGTTTTTAACAAGTTAGCTGAATGGAACGTATGTGAATAGTTGGATTTTCTTATGCTATATTTGGAACAGCCATTTGTGACATGACAAAGATTGGTGTGTCAAAGGTGCGCACACCAATCGAAATTGAGGACCAGAAGGTCGTGGAAAATCGATAAAGAGGGTGAGAATGTGTTGGTGTGCGCACCCCTTAACAAAACCCTCCCACCTGCACTCGACCAGCTCAAGCGATTGTAATTAATAATCAAATTATCATCTCGGCATTTGGAACATTGTTCGCCGGTTTCTTCAAAACATATGCCTCATTTACAATTCAGTTCAATATAAACGAAAACGTCATTCCTTTATTTTATTTTCTATTTCAATTATCAAAAAGCACAATTATGACGTGTGATCCTCCTTATCAGAAAATACTTTCCTTCAGAACTAAACTTATATCCTATGAAAAACCTTGCAGCTTGTTCATATTCTCCATAATTTCAAATGGATTTACTCACCGCTACTATATCAAGCCACCTACCTACTAATTTTCTTTCACCTTGTTAATTCAGTGTTTTTTTTTTGCACCTTCATTTGGTTTTAAATGGATATTTTCAACTCACAAGTCACCCTTTTTTTTCAGAAAATATTGTTTCTACTCAGAACGTAGTGTCAGAAGGGCCTCTCAAGACTACCACACAAGGTGAATTTGTCCAATGCGATGTTGAAACAATATGTCATTCATTACTTTTTTTCAGTAACAAGGGTCACAACAAAGCAAGAAATAGGCAAAAAACCTTTGTCGCCTTTTGCCAAATTTCGTCAACTTGACAAGCAGAACAGTATCAACACACCACCAAGGTAAATCAATATAGTTTGATGAATATCAGTTGAAAAGTTGAAACCGATTGCTTTGTATTATTTCAAGTGCTATTTTTTCAATTAAAGTTTTTTTGGAAACAAATAATGAATAGCCGTCTAGAAATAAAAACTGGTAAAAAAGAGATAAGCTTTTTGTGAAGGTGGATAGGTGGTAATTATATATATATATATATATATATATATATATATATATATATATATATATATATATATATCGAAGACATATACGCACTTAGAAGAAAAGCACCCTATAATTCATGGATCAAATATATACAGTGCGGTCCATAGGAGTGGTTTAAATTAATTTTTAGCGTTATTATGTATTTGTTTAAGAAAACCTGAAACAGGTCGATTTCTATTGTCAATTTAACAATTTACACTATGAAAATATTACCCCCTCTGAATTATGAGCACCCCCTCAAAAAATTAAATGAGAAGGGGGTCGTGTGGCACTTTGTTCGAAAGGGATTTTCATTCTCTGTTCAGTAATATGAAGTTTTTCAAATTTGGTGCAATCATAACAGAAAATGTATTTTGAAAATGTTAAATTTTCATACTTTCACGTAGAATGAAGGAAATAATGTCACATAATGTTCAGGAAGTATTTTTCAATTTATTTTACTTATTGAATTAAATGTTCAAAATGACCACCATTCAATTCTTGACAATAAGCAAGTCGGTCTTGGAATTATCGTACAACATTTTGTAGGACCTCAGGAGTTATGTTGTTAATTTCTTCCGTTATCCTAACTATTAAATCTGCAATATTCTCTGGTCTATTGCAATATACTTCTGATTTAAAATAACCCCATAAGAAGTCATCGAGAGGAGTCAAATCGTGGAATCTAGGCGGCCATTCAATCGTTCCACGTCTTCCAATCCACCGATTGGGAAAAACTTCGTTCAAATAATATCTAACAATGTGTTTGTAATGCTGTGGAGCTTCATCTTGTTGCTACCAAATTGATCTATCTATTGCATTTGGATCATTAACAGCAGGAAAAATTCTTTTTAATGTATGCTGTACAAAGTTCATAAAAAAATCTAGATAAACCTCACCATTAACTAAACATTCAAAAAACTAAGGGCCAATAATTTTGTTGTTAATGATACCAGCCAAAACGTTGACTTTTTTAGGATATTGTGTGTGAGCCTCACACATTCAATGAGGATTTTCTCTGCTTTAATATCTACAGTTTTGTCTATTAACCGTTCCATTAAAATAAAAAGTAGTTTCATCAAAAAAACAATTTTGTTTATGAACTTCAAATCTGCTTCTATTCTGTCCATCATCAGTTCACAGAATTGTTGCCTTCTATCAGGATCATCCTCATTTAACTCCTGAACCAACTGAACTTTATAAGGATGGTATTTTTCTTTATGTAAAGCTCTCCATGTCATTGTCGGCGGCAAGTTGTCTACTTGTCATATGCAGATTTTCCTCAATCGCTTACAGTACATCTAACTTTTTTCCTCATCCAATTTTACATTTCGACCTAGTTTTTGAATAGTTTTTACTTGTCTAGTTTCTCGAAATTTTGTTTCTATTTTGCTAACTGTAGACTGTGAGACGTGTTGACCAGGGTATTTATTATTAAACATTTCACAAACTTCCTTTTGAGTTCTTGTTTTATTACCGCATCCAATCATAATTAATGTATATTCTTTGAGTTTCGGATAAATGAGCCATAGTTAAATCAAATACACACACAAATATTTTTCAATACACTGACGTCTGTCTGCAACTTATAAATATCAAAATAACAGTAGTCTACTAGATTGACATTACATTATTTGTGTGGGTTTTGTGAATAATTTTTTGGTGTCTTGAACGACTTTTTCCTGACGTTTAGCAAAAGAGATAAGAAAATCCCTTATTATTTCTTATGGGGTTATTTAAAATCAAAAGGATATATCAATAGACCAGACAATATTGCAGATTTTAAAGTTAGGTTAACGGAAGAAATTAACAACATAACCCCTGAGGCCCTACCAAATGTTGTACGAGAATTCCAAGATCGACTTGCTTATTATCAAGAAGAAAATGGTAGTCATTTTGAACATTTAATTTAATTGTAAAATAAATTGAAAAATACTTCCTAAACATTATGTGATATTATTTCCTTCTTCTACGTAAAGTATCAAAATTTTACATTTTCAAAATAAATTTTCTCAGTTATGATTGCACCAAATTTGAAAAACTTAATTTTGCTGAACTTTCGAACAAGGTGGCACACGAGCCCCCTTCTCATTGAAAATTTTTGAGGGGGTGCGCATAATTCAGAGGGGGTGCAAGAAGAGGGTGATATTTTCATACTGTAAATTGTCAAATTGATAATAGAAATCGACCTGTTTCAGGTTTTTTAAACAAATACATAATAACGCTAAAAATGAATTTATTCCATACCTATGGGCCGCACTGTATATATTCATGCTTCCCACAAACACACACACACACACATCACTCACACAAGATGCAAGTTTAGGTTAATGTGATAATGATGTACATATTCCGACTTTTTCTGTTTATTGATCGCAATACTTTCTAGAAGATTGAGTTTGAGTCCTTTTCTGTTATTTACCTGTATCAGTTCAAAATCCTTAGCAAAACAATATACTGTAAGGTAGGTATATAATGGTTGTTTTTCAGGATATACAAGTATCATATTTGAAGTTCGGCAGGTTAACAACATGGATTTACTGCAAAAAAAACGTATCAGAAATATAAAACATTACTATAATTCTTGATAATTGGCAACAATAACATCACTATCACTACTGTCTCCACTACCATTGACAACAACTGTAGGAATTACAACGGCATCCATTAAATTTCAAGGTCCAAAAATATGTTATAATCAGGCATTAAATACGTAAAACTTACACTCAATACGTTCCTTTCTCTTACCGTTCACAAGATCACTGAGCATAAAGTCGAATTTTAAAATCTGTAATATTAGGTAGGTAATTTGAATAATAATAGTTGTGGTGTACCGTCATCTGATATATTAATAAATAATAATGTGTACACAATTTCAGACTTCAAAAATTAAATATGCAGTAATTATGTTACATATTTTTTTACTTTATATCCCATGTTTATAAATAAGCATTCATACGTTTCAACGATAACAAAAGTATGTATTACCTTCTTTCCAATAACTCACTTTGTCCTCAATCCAAACATTTTATATAATAATAAATAATATTGCTTTTCCCTCAACCTCTAAATGGAAAGAGTTATTGCAATTTCGGTTAACCTATTTGGGTAGTGTATAAGAGCGATCAATTTGGTAGTAATACTGTGAGCTTCTCACCCTTTTATCTTTATATTGACAATGTGGTAACCTGATTACTCTCGTTTCGGACGTCCATCGTCTTAATGGATTTGAAAAGTTTTCACGACGTCGAATGCTTGTATCTGCAATCGTCGAAAACTGACTGTATTCACCTGAAGACGATTGCAGATACAGCATTCGAAACGTCGTGAAAACCTTTCAAATCCATTAAGACGATGGACGTCCAAAACGAGAGTAATCAAAGCCAACTATCTCGTATGACATATAATTTCATCTTTCGTTATGATGCGTAGGATCCGAATACTTTTATAATTTTCTAATATTTGTTTAATGATTAAATTTTCCAAATCCCATATAATATTTGAAAAATTAAAAATACGCGTGTCAAACTTCCGTATGATGTTTTCCAGAATGTGAGTGATTATTATCAAGTCTCCAGTAGACAAATGTCCAAAGAATATATTATGCAACCTGATAAAATTGGGATTTGGAAACTTAAAAAAATATATTGGATCATTGGATCATCATATTTTTTTACAAGATGGTTTACCTTTATCGGTATGTTCATTCAAACACCTCAGACGATATATAGAATAGCCTAACATGCTACAATTGCCCTATATAGATAAATTAATGTTTTTTCCATATAACCAAATAGTTGAATGAATTTTGTCAGAGAACAACTACGAGATAACAAGTTAACAACAAACACCAACATGTTCTTTAACGCCCTACAAGAGTTCCAGAATCTTTTGTTTCATTATTTCCAACAAAATCATTGAGATTTCGAATATAACAACGTAGGTACACAATATACATGGATCCTTGTACCACTAATCACATTGATTAGCAGAAATATTTAGTGATTGTAATTTTATGGTACAGAAAACAATATATAAAACAAGCCCTTGATCAAAATATGCACTTTTCGATCATTCCTTACATATTGTCTCAACATTAATTTGAACCATGAGACAAAGGTTAGGTTAGGTAACCATGAATCGAGTAAGTCGAATGAATTATTTTATTATAATGCTTTTATGGTAGCATCTCAAAATTCATGGAATTTAACCACATACAATTATGCAGAAAACACTTGTAACATATCCCAAGATATGGGCGTCTGAAATATGGAATTTGCTTACTTTGAACTAATAACCATATAATCATGCATAAACATGTTTCATTTAAACACATTAAAGATTAGTTATATTTCTCAAAATCAATTGATTAATAGAACATTATGTTTTTTGTTCCCGTCCGGATTTCAGAACTAATAGATTTTGAAAATCAGTTCCCACCATTATTAACTTGCCTTGAGTAATACTACCCAATTGACTGCTCATGTATTCGACATAACTCGTTCCATTTCGAAAATATTTGTCATCCCGTTAGGACACACGGTATATACTTTGCTTGTTGCTTGATGAATGACTTCCTGCTAATTCTTGCTTGGCTTGATCTACAGTACCCCGGGTACCCCAAAGACCCCCTTCGGCAGTGGCCCTCTTTTTAAATTCACTGATCCGGCCGTGAGCCAATCCGCGAGCACCATCAAAGATCGCCTATTATTTTGGTGTAGAATGAAGACTAAGGAGTATGAGGTATGAGGTTTTGGTGTTGTTTTTGCATTCGATTTCACACTCACGCTTGCCTTAACAAAGCTTCAATCTTGCTTGTGAAATGTAAATAACTAATTAAATGATTATTGTTTCAGTTGGTGAATTTGTAAATGGTTAACTGAGTTGCTAATGTTACTACCCTTCAGTAATTTGTCGTACTGAGGCCATTCGAGCTTTCCTTGCATGCTTCTTGGGACCACATATTTTTCATTGACTTTTTTCACCTACCTATACCGGAAATGATTATTAACAATTGGGTTACATGAACGACGGGGGTGGTGTAGGTTCATGAGTATCCCGAAGGGAAAACAAGAAAATATTTGGAAAACAAGAATATATTTGTAAAGGCTCTTTATAAAAAACAACCAAGTAGCAGCCAATTTCAGGCATTATTTGAAATTCGTATTTTCACACGAAACAATTGCAGTAGCCAGTTTTCATAAACAACAAAACAAACGATAAAATGAAATCACTCCATATAACTATGGTGTTCTCAAGAATGAAAAAAGAAAAGATGCAATTGAAAATCACTGCAATGAAAATACACAATTTCTTAATAGCAACTGAAGGATATTCAATTTATATTTATAATTTTCAACATATATGCCGTTGTTCCTGGTCTTATGAAATGTTTTCCCGTGATCGATGAAGCAGCTCTTAAGAATGGAGAAACGTCCGTCTAATTTAATTCAAATGCTTATTACAATCATCCGAATAATGTTTCTGAAGAATAACCTAGCAAGGGACATAGAAGCCGTATGAATCTACATAATGTGAAACTTTCGTTTTCATATGACTGACGCTACAGGGCGGCAAAATTTAGGGGCGGCGCAGTGCTTTTTGCGTAATTAAACACTATCAAAAAGTAAAAACTCATTTTAGCAAGCGACGTAAAAGCAAGCTACCGTATGACGGTTCCTTCGTACAATGCCAAAACATTAGTGCTTTGCTCCACTGAAAACCGATTACACAAAAACCAGATATCTCCGGTTTTTTCAGACGTTAACCGATTTTCATACAGAGAGATCAATATGTTTTGAATTTGAAATAAATGAACGTAAAAAAGCTGCTGAAGTGTTACTTTACTCTGAGTTGAGCATTGACTCAACTGAAATAACTGATTTCTGATTTCTATTAATAATATTGGAGATTGGAAGCTAGCTATGGTGACTAAAGCCTATCACAGACAGTCCTAGAGACTTGTATAGCGATGGCGCATAGCATAGACACATAAGATATTCAGCCAATCAAAATGCGTTTATCCGACACCACTCGCATTTTCATTGGCTGAACTCCGTTATGCATATATGCCATTCCCATGGTTACTTCCTTTCTGACCTACAAAATTATATTTGATTATGATGTACTTATTTACTAAATTTGCTCAATGGTAATACAAAATGAGTTTATTTTTCTCAAAGAAGATTGAATCCATCTTTATTTTCTCATAATCCTATAAGTAATTTTGAAATTACTTTCTTAAGACATATCATTGGATGAAATAGGCTTTTTCATTTAGATGCTAACTTTGTTTACCTGTCAGAAATAAAATATTTCCGAGTTTTTCCTATGGATAGTTGACTTGAATTTACATGGAGAAGAAAACTCACCATTAGAAAATATTCGTGTACATTATTTTAACTACGAATTAAAGGTTTTGGCGGTATAAAATGGTAAAAGTACTTAACCTACAAAGAAAGATACGAACGCCAATGTATGCAGGTGCATTTGTCATGAAGTTGACTGTTGACATAATGTGAAAATACCGCTAATTTTGAACTAAGCCAATCTCAAATGTTATTTCAAAACTAACCAATGGCTATTCACTTTCCCAATAGCCAATCAGACTTTGGATCTCAAAACGAGCGCATGCGCCTTAAAAAATCATCTAAATTAAAAGGCCTATTGGTGAATTTTCGGTCAAAAGTTCGAGAATGAGCTCCACCTTCTGGTGGTTCAGCAAATTTATAAAACCGGCTTTTTTCGGTTTTTATCCAACCGGTGAAAAAATCTTCGGTGATAAAAAATGGCTCCGGTGCAAAGCACTACAAAACACAAATGTGTGCTCCCTGTAACCGTGGTACGGTTACATGGTAAATCTTCCGCATGCGCCTTGAATGAAACCTGGTCAAGGTCAACAGCCAGTACTCTTTCCGACCGCCCATCTCACCCTTGGTGTCACAACAGGGAACGCCAGTCGTCTTGGGTTGAGTTTACTGTTTACAACAAACAAACTATTGTTAAAGAAAAGCGACACGACATCAATGATTTAGACGTGCAGCGCTCGTGATTGATGAAAGTCGCGCCTCTAATGTTCCTCTGTTGGCCTGCAGGTTAAACCAGAAGGCACGCCTTGGGTAGAGTTTCAATAATGCATATGCGTGTATGTTTTGGATGTTGACTTGATTTATTTCCATTTATTATAGATTAATCGTTTGGCTGTGTGTTATAATTTGTTCAAGTTGCAGGATCCGGCGTTTCATTTAGAAACATGTTATATTCCGAATTGTACACATACGGCCTGCTATTTGAGTTCTGCGATTTCGATCACGCACTAACGGCGTGCATTTGTTTTGATGCAACTTGTCTTTAAATTGAATTTACTATAGTCTCTTTATGAAAACTTACCTGCGTAGTATAATGTGTTAGGAAAGACTTACAGGTCTTGCTATGATTCCTATTGAAAGCGAAGTAGCAAGCCAGATCGACCCGAAAGACCTACTGAAATCATTTGCCAAAACAAAAGAGCACCATTAGGCTTTCAAGCCTTACTGCTAAATTTCTAGTAAAATAATTCTACTGGTAATAACAACCTGTTGATGTGATTTTTATTGAAATTCCATTCAATATGTCACGTCATAAAAAAAGAATTTAATCTGTAAAAACCTAATTGGCTTTTTGACTAATTCTCCATACTTTGACGAGGGAATGGAACCTACGTTTCATGTCATGTTTAGCTTAAACAACGAAACGGTAAGAATCAAGGGTAAAAATAATTATTAGGGGCGACAAGGGGGCGCCAAATTATTTCTCGCTCGGGGCTAAATACCTAGGGCGGGCCCTGTGGCGATAACACAGAAGCAAGTTATAAAACGGCGATGGATGCGTTACACTCGCTTTATACTTGATTCGATTCAATGAATTCTCGAAATACCGGTAAAAACAATTTCAATGGATGGTACCATGTTAATACTACTCGATCCTCAAGTAAGTTGATTGAAA
>JAFIRS010005797.1:0-49178 GCA_018342105.1 Gonioctena quinquepunctata | reverse complement strand
TTTGTTTTGGGGGGTTTCATTGTGGGGTTGACTTGAAATAAAAATGTCACATTACAACAATTACATGTATAGAGTGGTGCAGGTGGTGAGTCATCGCCATTGTTCAATTTAACTCGTTTCACGGGAAGGACCCCCCTGGCAAGTTTCCGTTGATGTCGACGTAGATTATCACTTCGGGTGAAATCTTTACCACAATCACACGAATACATTTCACCGACTTGTTTTCAATAGATCACTGTAGGAGACACTGATTCGAAATACTCTTCCCCTGGAATATTTCAGTTAAATACCACCACCATACAACAAGTCCCGATGCGATGCGCAATCTGTATGGATTTGAGGGATTCTCTTGACATTCAGCGCACTCATCAATAATCGCAGTTCATTTTTAGCTCTCTCGGACAAACGCCCTCCTCGCTTGGAGAGTACAAGGATTCAGGGAAGGTCATGACTGCACAGAATATGTATGCCTACACCACAACATTAGTCAAGGTCAAACAAACATCGAGATCAAATCTTGAGGTTGCCGAAACAATCCCAACATCAAAACTTAATGTTATGAATCTCAAGGTCATATTCAAGGTCAAGTCGAATCTCAAAGTCGACCAAACCCAATATCAAAACTCAATGACAAATCTCAAAGTCAAATCTCAAGGTCAAACACACACACACTGCACACCTGCAACTATTCAAGGTCACACGTGACGTCATAGTGGTGGGGGGAGACCCAGAACCGGCTTAAATCTCCTACTGTGAGGTAAAGAGTACTGAATCATTTATTTGATATGAGCCTAACATAAATAGTTGATGACATTCTTATGCACAAAAGCATGCAAATAAATTTCAATCAGTTTGAACATCACATATTTATAAAAACAAATATAATCATATACTATAGCACAATACTCCTAGGTTTATAATGAAACCAGTGGATATTTCATTATAAATCAGGTAATTCATGTTTCTCTAGTAAAGAGTATATTATATACTATGTATTAACTTTTCTCCACTATGTCCATTCTTTGGCTGGAGCATTTGGAATACTATTTAACATGTTCGTTATTTCAATCCAGTTTTTCATCATGTTTTCTCTTGTATAATCTGCTGTTAACCGACCTATTATATACATTTCAGGTCTTTGTAATATATAATCGGTTAATAGCTCTTTTCGTTTATTATTAATGGAAAGCGATCTTCTCTTAACATTATCCATTTTCAATATTTCAAACAAAACACTCCAAAACAAAACTGTAACCTGTAACTGTAGGGAGTGTTTGACGTTAGCTTCAATTCGTCTGTCAAAAAAATGTTGTTTCTGATTGGTTAGAACCTTTGCCAACATTGCTCGTCGGGGAGCTCTTATTCGGATACCTCCCTGACGGTCAAGAATACCGACTTCTCGTTATCAAACAAGGGAGTAGAAACAAATCGGGGATCGTTCCCTAGGGAACGTTCTATCCTATCGCCGTGGAGGATCCGGACCCTGAGAATGTCATACTTTTCACTGTTTCACTCTCATCTAAGTTATGACGTAATTTTATACAAATCGTGCCTTCATTCAGCAAAAGAAAGCAGTCAGGGTGATTTCCAAGGCAGCTTATGAAGACTTTTGAAAACCCTTGGAAATATTAACACTTCCTTCACTTTACGTTTTCTACTGCTTCATTGATGTTCATAAGCATATCGATTGCTTTAACGAACACAAAGATTTACACAGCTATCCCACCAGAAACAACTGCCAGCTCATCAATCCTAGATTTCGTCTCAGTACCTAATCAAAGAACTCACTTAATCTCAATATTTATAATAAATTGCCTGAATCATTCAAAAAGCTCAGCTCATTTGAATTCAAACAAGCTATCAAACAGCTTCTACTGAAACACAGCTTTTATTCGGTAGATGAATATTTGTCAAGGAATTTAACAGAATGAAAATACTGCACCCGTCCTATCACTTTCAACATGTTTCATAAACAGTCTTTTACTATATATGTATTATAAATGTGTATAAAATGTTTTATATTTGTTATGTTCACAATTTTATTATCCACGGGCATGTTCCAAACTCTGACTTGTGTAATGAATGAAATATTCTAAATATAAAATTATATTCTATATATATAAATACATATATATATATATATATATATATATATGTACATATATAAATATATATATATATATATATATATATATGTTTATATATATATCTATATACGGGGTGTCCCTCTTTTCCTCTGGGATATGTGTAGATGGGGTCAAAATATCACCAGTACTTCATATAACTTTTGCTCCTAAAAGCCTTCGTTACCAAGTTACGGGCCCTCAAAGTTACAAAATGAGAAATGTTTTTCTTTGATAACTTTCAAAGTGGATGTTCAAAATCATCTAAATTTTGGTGATTGACAAAACAAATGAATTCCTTCGATGAGCTTTCATGCAGGAATCAGTTGTTTTGCGACAGACTACCCCCGATGGTCCACACCCCAAAACTTTGAAATGTCTGAGATTTATCAATATGTTTTAACAAAACAAGGTTACCTGGACAATTTCCTGAATAAAAGTACTCGTGTGGAAAATCGATCGGAGCAACGATTTTTGATAAAAATGCATTTTTGTTCGACGACATCCAACCTGAGATGTCTACCATTATTCGAAAAGATTAAGTTGTAATGAAAATAGAAATGATAGGTACAATGTTCATAACAAATTTTCATCATGCAAACACGTTTACCTTACCAAACTCATAGTGTAAATAATCAATCGCAAGCCTCAAGAGCAAACAGAAATGCAAAATCCGCTACAAAAACTGCTCGATATGACCCCCGTCTCTCTCAATACATTTTCTTAGTCAGTGCAAACACCCTCTCTGCACTTGAAATAGCATGCCAGGGTCGTTTCGTATGGCTTCACAATGTAATGTAATTCTATTCAACAGGGCATCTCTGGTGTGAATAGGTGTAGCGTAAACGAAGCTTCTTGGATGCCCTCACAGAAAGAAATCCAATGGATTCAAATCCGGAGACTGTGGTGGCCATGAATATAGCCCACCTCTACCAATCCATCTATTGGGGAAAATCTGGTTCAGATGGTCCCTCCCGCACAATCAAACTAAAATGAGGCGGAGCGCCATCATGCGTAAACCACATATCTCTTCGGGTTTGCAATGGAACATATTCCAAAAGTCCATTCAAATCGTTCAGTATGAACTCCAAATAACGTTCTCCATTCAATCGGTCTTGTAGAACGAATGGTCATATGAGATGGTTTCCTATGATACCAGCCCAAACACTCAAGTTGAATTTCCGTTGGTGTTTGGTTTGCAATATCCCATGGGGATTACCTTCGGCCCATATGTGGAGATTATGAGAGTTGATTACTCCATCTCTACTGAAACCTGCTTCATCAGTACATAAAACTCGAGTAATAAATGTCATATCCTCTCTTTGCTTATCCAGGAACCAATTGGCATATTCCAGTCGTGCTGGAAAATCTTCAGGTGTCATGGCATGTACCTTCTAGATGTGATATGGGTGGAGCAGTTGTTCCCTAATTATTCTATGAATAGTGGACTTGGATGTATGGAACTGTTTCTGATGCTCATTGAAGGAACATCAGCAACAGCTTCCCAAATATTCTCCTCCAATACAACGGTACGCACAGCCCTAGGAGCGCACTCACCACCCCGTTTTGACAAAACTGAACCTACAATAATATCGAAATAAAACAACAGGCTCCAATTAATTATCCATCAGACATACCTGTCTTCCCTCAAGCTGCGATCGACACGCTCGAACGTTTCTCTTGCCGGTAACGTTCGATTGGGAAAATGCTCGGCATACAGACGACGGGCTTCTGCAGCATTACCAAATGCTCGTCCATACAATGCATGCATATCTGCATATTCGTTGAATGTGAACTGTTCGGCCATATCAAAACACTTCAAACTGTCCTATTAGAATATTGACAATACAATGACAGCGCACCAGTCAACAAAACAAGATCGCATTCCAGTTGTCATTTTTTATCCACACTAATTTTATTTCTTTCAACAAAGTATTTTTGTCAACATTTGTGGAAAAAATGGAACATAAATTTATTCACCGGATATTTTTTACCTATCCATGTGCAGCCGTTTTTGTAGTTCATTCGTTTGCTTTTCATTAGTTATGTCTTCCGATGTGCGTTTTTTCAGATAAATTTATCTTCGGGTTAAAGATTTTCTCCAATGAAATTATACTTATCAGTGAAACTCCTCAACATTTGAGCTGTGAATACGAATTTGCAAGATCCAAATGTTGAGTTTCATGAGATTCAGATAACACAACACGAAACGTGCTTATTCCACGCGTACATACATACATGGACTGAATTCGATATTTCATCCAGCTTGTTAGTTCAAAAACACCACGAATCTACATAACTTGATATTTCATTCGAAAAAATATCTACATTGTGAATGAAACTTCCAACTAGGTACTGTACTTTCTGTTTACGACTTTATTTCAGCATATTATGTATTATCCCTGTTATACATGTTGTTGAATTAACGTTAGCATTAGTATTTCTACTGTGAAAATTTTTCATTTCAAATAATGGTGGACGATCGGGTTTGTTGTCGTCGAGTAAAACTGCATTTTTATTGTTTTGTTAAAACATATTGACAAATCCAAGTCATTTCAAAGTTTTGGAGTGTAGACCATCGGGGGTAGTCCGTTCCTGACTTTGTAGCAAAACAACTGACTCCTGCATGGAAGCTCATCGAAGGAATTCATTTGCTTGGTCAATCACCAAAATTTAGGTGATTTTGAATATTCACTTTGAAAGTTATCAAAGAAAAACATTTTTCATTTTGTAACTTTGAGGGCCCGTAACTTGGTAACGAAAGCTTTTAGGAACAAAAGTTATATCAAGTACTGGTGATATTTTGACCCCATCTATACATTCCCGAGAGGAAAAGAGGAAGTCCAGGGACTATATACTATATATATATATATATTTACAAAACTAGGGATATTGGGGTAAGCAGCAATGAAAAAGTAAACTCTTTAAGGTTTATCCAAGCTTTCGGAAATGTTTATTTCCATCATCGGGGAGAAACTTTGTTGAGGTTGGTTTCAATGATGTTAAACATATTCATCTAACTCAGTGATACAAAAGAAAACAAAAACGTAGATCAAGGAATGAAACGAAGTTCAAAGTTACTACAACCACATTAGCGTTGTTCAAAATTATATAAATACAAATGTGTACTCTATGTGGTGTGACAAGTGAAACTGACAGATTATGTTGATTGATTGTAGAAAAAGATAGAGTCTTAAAATTAATATTTGAAGGTCTCTCGAAAACGTCTTATCTATAGTACTCCTTTGCGACCTCTGAAAATTTAAATTTGAAGTTGAAATTTTCAGGATGTAATTTTTTTTTAATGTACAAACAATTGCCGCCATGAGAAAAAAATATGACCATTTTCGAAATTTTCAAAATTCTTGAGCAACCCTTTTAAAATATTTGAGCCATCCAAAATTTTAAGAGGGCTCCTCAATTACAGAAAACTAACATGCGAGACTTGAAAAAAAAAATAGTCGGTTAAAATGGCTCATCCTAAAATATATAAATGAATAAAAAATATATATATTAAAACATAAATTAAATTAATTTCTGGCCTATTTTCCATCCTTCTTGCTTCAGAAATTTTACTCTCATCGCATCCAAAGAAAGTCCATGACTCCTATTTCCCGTCCATTCTGCGTCAGAAGCATTTCGTTTGAAACGTTACATGAAAACTTTGCACTCGTATTCGACCTTGAAATTTTACTTTCATCGCGCCAAAAGAAGTTTGACTTCAAAAAAATGCAATACATCCAAATGTTCATTCATACCCGGAAAATAACAAAATATTATACGATCACACAATGAAACATTATAACTCCACACTCAAAGTAAAAGCCTCATCTGGATCGCATTGCATCCCAAGCGTTACGAACGATAGGATTTGTAATAAGACAAGTGCACATTTCAAAGACTTCAGATCAGTTATCACACTCATCATATGGATCTTGCGCCCATTTATGCCTGAATGCACCGTTTGTCAATTCTAATTCTAGTTCCCCAATCCCGTTTTTGTAATCTTTGGCCCGTAGCTATGCACCGTCAGAAGATTGAATAATCCACATTGGAAATCTGACAACGTTGGTATTGCAAGATTTTTTGATAGTTGGAAATGATGAAACGTCAAAATTGTCAGTTTCGATCTTCATTTTCAAAATGACTAATGGTGAAAATACAAAAAGGATCCCAAATTTTTTCCCGGGAGAAAAGCAGAGTCTCATGAGGGTACTCTTAAAACTCACTAATATCATCGAGGACAGAAAAATAAACAAAGTTTCCAATGATGATAAATCTCAAGCTTGGAAGCAAGATACGGAAGATTTCTGGAAACTGATGGCAGCCAATAAAATCTCCGATTGTACTCTGATGCCCCGCACAAGAATACAGAGGCAATGTGGTCAGGTATTGGTTCATTGGGGTTAGACTATTATTTCTAAAATAAATAAGATACTAGATAGATACCTGCTAGTAGCCGTTATACCACTACACCTCAATTCACCCAAAAACTATTTATGTAGCCAAGGAGCATTCTCCATAAAATAAGTTGTATTGGGTGAAGGTGCATGAGGTGGGGTAATCTACTAGCCAACAAGACACAAAGACAGGCACTCCCTTGCAATCATTTTGGAATTCAATTAAGTCTTTTATGTTTTCCAGGAAGCTGAGAACTGTAGGTTTTTCAAGTCGAAATCTTCGAAAAAATCAATAATTGTCCATAATGTCAAAATAATCACTCTTTTCGTAGTCGAGGAAAACCAAAGATGATATCGAGGATATGGGTCATCATCAATCAATATTTCATCCTCCATTTTATTCATAAATAATGAAAAACTTGCAAAAAAACTGAACACTCAAAATAATAGACGTCATTCGCTGAACCACGCTTCGTTGGCCGATTAGAAAATCTGAAGCTTAAAGCAGATTCTTCTTGCGGTGCATAATAAACAATAATCTAATCCAGGTTTTCGTAACTAATCCGCGAAATTAGCCTACGGTGCATATGGGCGTGAGAGGTGAGTTTTCAATAATGTTTCATCTCAACTTAACCTACAATGTGTACATTTCAGCCTTGAACAAGAAATAAAAAAAATCAACGTTGGCAATAAGTTAATAGTGTTTAAATATTGGTCCACCAAACCCACAAAAAACGACTGTATAGTTATTACAGTGTACAATATATTGGTTAGAACTGAACTTGAGTAACGCCCATCTAATTTTTCTATTTCTTCATTTAACGTGACCTGTTCCTGCGACCAGGAACACCGACGCCGGTGAGCACACTTTCCCCAACCGGAAATTTTGCCGAATCCTCTGGTGTTCCCAAAAAGGTGAGGATTTTTAACGAGTTCGACATGAACGCGCGATCGCCAACTCACTCGTACTCCTTGATATGATGCCTGTTAATGTGAATAAGTTACTACACTGCAGTTACTCGGGGCTTTTTTAACGCTAGTCTTCCCTGGCAGGCCAAGCCGGGCTTGAATTCAGATATCGATAACCAGCCTGCCGGTTCCCCACCCTTCTCATTCGAATAACCAATCTAGAGAATATGAGAGAAAGGGACATATAGTTCAACCTACGATCATTATTACCCAGGAGTCACCCTTGACAAGAGATTGACATTTAGGCAACACGTGCATCAGAGGCTCGGACTAGCGAAAGCAGCTCGAAGGAACGTCAACCCCCTCATAGGACGCAGAAGCAACATGGACCTCCAACGTTTGTTTGAAGGTTGTAGACGATGTGGTAACTTGATTACTATTGTTTCGGACGTCCATCGTCTCAATGTATTTAAGGTTTCCACGACGTTTTGAATGCTTGTATCTGCAATCATCTTCAGGTGAATACTGACAAGTTTGGGTGCTACTTACCAATTTATATGACTGTCGGCGCAATGATGCGTATAATTCCGCCATGTGCAGCGGTGCGTGTAATTTCGCGCGGTGTGGCACTAGATGCCGAATTAAACCACAATAGAGAGGACCTCCACCGGAATGGATATCCCAAGAAACTCCTAGAAGAAGTATTGAAACAACTCCGGAGAACGAAGACATCTGAAGAGCAACAACAAAGCACAGTGATCTGCCTTCCGTACATCAGAGGTGTCTCCGAGAAGATCAGAAGGATCGGAAACAAGTTCAACATCAAGAGCTGCTTTCAATCCGGCAGTACTTTACGGAGTTTCCTGACCAAGACCAAACCTGACAACAAAAATGAAATCAGTGAGAATTGCATTCATGAAGTTCCATGTGAATGCGGAGATTCCTACATTGGAGAGACAAAGAGACCGTTATCGGTAAGACTGGATGAGCACAAGAAATGGACTCAACGTGGAATCGCTGACCACGCCTGGACTGAGCACCATCGAGTTCTATGGATCGACGCAAGTGTTCTACATAGAGAGCAGCATTGGTTCAAACGAAAGTTCAAAGAAGCCGCCTACATCGAAGCCAATAACGCCTTTAGTCAACCAAGCGTTGAGATCAAGAACGTATTGCTCTTTCTGGCGGGCTGCAGAGGCGCGAAACTTCACGCACCACCACACCGCGCGAAATTACACGCACCGCTGCACATGGCGGAATTGCACGCATCATTGCGCCGACAGTCATATAAATTGGTGAGTAGCACCTCAACTTGTCAGTATTCACCTGGGGACGATTGCAGATACAAGCATTCGAAACGTCGTGAAAACCTTCCAAATACATTAAGACGATGGACGTCCGAAACAATAGTAATCATGGACCTCCAGTTGAAGCTGCTCCTCATCAGGACCATCCTCCTTTCCATCATCCTGTATGCATCTGCCGCATGGGGTCAATGCGCAGAAACATACAAGACCAAGATCCAGCGATTCTTGAACGTAAGCCTAATATATTAATTAAAATTAATTAACTAAAAAACACAGCTCTTGAGACCTTCAAAAAAGTTATTATGTGGTCGAAGAAAAACAATCTGAGTTGAATCTGTTTGTTGATACTTCCTTGGAATTGAACCAAACTAAGTCAACAAAAATGTTGGGTGTTATTTTTGATGACAAACTTCAATGGAGGACACATACTGACAACTTATGTGATAAACTTAGAAAAGCATGTTATTCTCTTAGGTTTCTCTCCAACCATTGTAGTCGAAGTATTTTATTGACTATCTATTATGCAAACTTCAATTCGCATCTTAGATATGGCATCCTGAACGGGGGCACATCCTCTACCGTGTCTCGTGTGTTTTGTATACAAAAGTATGCTATCAGGATCATTGCTAAGTTGAGCTATAGAGATACTTGTAGACAAACTTTTCAGAATTTGAAAATTTTAACGCTAGCAGGAGTATACATAATGAAAGCTTGCACGTATATCGACCGAAATAGAGATACGTTAGCTGCTAACAGAGCCTATCATAATCATTCTACCCGGAATGCCCACTTATTATTACCTAGTCAACATCGCACTACTCTTTACCAAAGAAGTTTTGAGTTTCAGGGCTGCAAACTTTTCAATAAACTCCCCGATAACATGAGAAATTCTGAAAATGTACATCTTTAAATCAAGACTGAAGCAACTTCTTCTGTCGAAAAACTGCTACAGTATAGATGAGTTTTATCTGTAATCCAATACTATATAGGAAGGAATTATTTATTATTATATTTATGTGGTATAATCTGTTTATGTTTTTTATATATATATATATATATATATATATATATATATATATTTTCAACCATTTTCGATTTTACAACTATGTGACATTATCTATCTTGTATAGTTTTATTTTTTTTCAATATTGTACATTGACGTTTTCCTCTTTTCCGTTTGTACTCCTGCTCCTGTGGTTGTACAGATCAATCTGAGTAAATAAAGAGATTATTATTATTATTAGTGAACGCTCCCAGATACGTCCCGAATGGATTCATCTACAGGGACCTGAATGTCAATCCAAACTTCATAGACGACCATCTACGAAATCACGTCAACGTAACGTTCCAGAAGACGGACACCCACAAGAACCCGTTGATCCAAGACATCTACGCAAACCTAAACCTGGACGATCCCAGGTTTAGAGAAAGGGACAAGTACATGCGACCAGTCTACCAGAACGACCGTCCACCACTCCGGCGCGTCAGGTGAGTATCCAAAACTAAACACAAAACACGTAAGATCAACACACCCAAAAAGTCAGGAAAACACACAAAATCACGATAACAAGGGGTTTAAAGCACTCAAACGCTGACTCAATACCACAGGAGGTACGATTTCAATCTTGCAAACGTGCCAATTTGCGAGTTGAGGACCAAGGAGGAGCGGGGGAGGAAGGCAAGTGGAGAGTAAATCTTGTTCACACATAATGTGAAGGGGATTCACTATCCATGGGCACTCAACCTTTAGGGGGGCATGGTGTACGATCATTATTGGAAATAAGAATTCCGAATGGTTCAACAAGACTCATTAAACTTTTCGACGTGCCTTATGTCCCAACAAATAAATGTTCATCTATTATTACAATTATTGAAATAACAGACAATTTTTCAATAATGTCAGAGCCCAACTTTGTACATTCTCCGTAACGAATTTTCTTAGCTAATAATATATTTTTTTTAATAGGAAATATTTTTTGTTTTCAATTTTTATGTTTTATATATCTTGAATTATACTTTATCAAATTATTATTTCAAGATATTAGAATTTTAGAATAACATATTCTCAGACAGTATCTACTGTTTTTTATATGTATAAATAAAATTCTTTCGTAATGAGCTTTCAACGTCTTTGAGAATAAATAAATAATTTCCAGAAGACATTTTTGAATTCAGAATTCAATCATCTTATCCACTGAGTAAGAAATATACTCGGTAGGTTTATTAAAGTTTAATTATTGTACCCGGGACGACGTTTCTGAGAAAACATAATTTACATGTTATGGAGACGTAATATTGCGATGTTATTATAAGCATTGTCACTAATGCATCCCGAAAAATCATCACAGCTTCATATCGTACCAAACAAACTTTGAGACATCTTTCAAACATCTTGGTGATTTATTAATAGCAATGTGTCTTATTTATATCTTTCGGATGTTCTGGTTTCAGAACAGTTCAATACCGTCGAAGATACGTTTGGTGGTTGAGAAATATGACTTAACTGATTCGTTGCAAAAACGTTCTCATCTGGTCTTGTGTTTTATCTTTGTCTGCTCTGCGGTTAACCTCAAACTACTCTGTGAGTTTTGTCATATTGTTTTCTACTAGGAGGGTGATTAATATAATCTCAATATGATGGTTTGATTTGTTTGTGACATCAGTTTTGCCAAAGAATTTGCACCCTAATTCCAAGAATCAACAGGAAATAACCTTGAGACGATTAAAACTATATATAGATATATTATGACCCCAGGTATGTATCTTAATGGACAATAAGGAATTGTATCACAACTCTCAACTTCAACATGATATATGGATCAACACAAGCAAATACACTATGAACACATAAGTTTTTCTATACTTTATTATAGCGTCCGGAGAAACACTATTGCCAATACTCAAAAAAACAATTGAAAAAATTATTATCCAACTTATGCAGGTAATGAGAAATACTTCTAACAGCACTGTTAATAAAATATTTTAATACATTTTAGGTGCAGTACGGAAAGTTGTCCCAACATTTTCGGATTGTTTATCAATAAAACAGCCATGGAAAACGATGATTATTGAGCAAAACCAAAAACTGAGGCTGTCATCGTAATGAAAACTGAAAGTTCAGATTCAACGTACCCTTCGTGGATTTTAAAAGTTTTTAGTTCCGAGATTTCAGTAAATGATAATTATTTATATATTTTATTTTACAGAAAAATGTATATTTTTGTTTATTTTTTGTTTATGTTCCATGTTTTGATATATGTTTTTATTTCAAATTGAGTTTACTTAAATGATGTATTCCGCCAACATATGAACAGTTTTGTTGTATCATCCCTATTTAACATATAATTCAACTGAATATTCCGAATATTATATATATATATATATATATATATATATATAAACTATTATTCACTGTACGTAAACATTCAATTAATTTTTTATTCATACATTCTAATAATCTGTCTTATCATTTATAAGTGACCATGATTTATAGTAATATAAACTCGACTGAAGACAAATGAAGCTTAGGCACAAATGGATATATAATTTGTGTCAAACTTCATGCTCGCTAGTGTATTTTCAAATATTTTATTAATTTTCGTAGGAAAGGTCTAATGTATTGACTTGACTTTAATTGTTGATAATCCATCAATAGCATATGTTGGAAAGATAAATTTAGGTATATTATGATGTACTTAATACATCCAAAAGAACCTAGAAAGAAGAGACTTGGGACATAACCGCTCAGTTGTTGTTTCTCTTTGAGAAAGTACTTTTCCCGTAAGAAAGTAGTTTCAAATGACGTGAAAAAAAAGGACTTGTTATGAAACGATTTCATTACGCATACTCGTATTCAAATAATTTTGCTGTAACAGAACAGTTTCAGATAACGTATCAGATTCGATTTTTATATAACGTATCTGCGATTTTGTTATGTTGGTGAACATATAACGACTCTGAAATGATCATTGAGCCGTTATGGGCACAATAATCATAACGTTACAATGTACCTAGGTTACCATATAATAACGTTAATAGTATGAGTTTTACACAATGGGTATTTTTTCACTTGGAAGTTATATGTATTTCATTGATTATAGTTATTGTGGAAAACCCTCGTTATTAATGTTTCTGTTGTTTTCGCCATTGTAATTTTGAAGAATTCAGGTTATTCGGTATTTTTGTGAGTTCAATACATCTTCCAGTTTTTTCATATCGCCAAAAGAGTTTTATCGATGTTTTCAGTCTCACGCAACGGGAAAACACCGATTTCAAATTGTTCATCGCTTCGAACCCAAGAATAAACATCCCATAGTAATGATGCCCAAACATTATATTCAAAAGATGAATCAATAGGATGCGATCTAGGAAAATGTACAACTATGTACATGTAATTTCTTCTCATGAATAACATTCATTTGTAAATCTTATTCATGAAACCCTTAAAATGAAATGAAATTGTCATTTCTTTTTCGAAGAGACAAGAAACTTGATGCAATTATTCCTAAGACGTAAATTCGCTGCATACAACAAAGTTCATAAACAACGTAACCACCTAAAAGCCCAACGAAAATTAATTTAATGAGATCCTCTTAGTATTGGAGCTGCCGAAGGGTTTTATCTTCTCCAATTATTTAATAGAATTCGGTATGAAACTGGAAGTCTGAGATTTCTTGAGCTTATGCATGATTAAATTGTACGAAATTGAACTGTGATGATGAAACATCAGAGAGGAGCGGGTGGCTGAACAGGATCGCTGGAAAGTCCAGAAATTGCTCCCAGAGTATTCTAGTTCAAAGAGTCCCAATCAGTATTTTTGGGAGGGGGGGCTTATTTGAGGAAGGCACCAGTCGAAATGATTGAATATCAATGCTAACATATTTTCGTAAACAAATACAATTACTATGAACATTCATAAAAAAAAGAATAATTGTATATTAGTTAGGATATTGTATATTATTTATGATCGGTATACTACATTGAATATATATATATATATATATATATATATATACATATATATATATATATATATATATATATATATATATATATATATATATAGAAGAAGGGTAGTCTCGTGACTGGACTAGTTGAAAATAACTATGAATTTGAAATAAACTTTGTAGAAAGGATATTCCTTGAGGTTGCAGTCAAAATAATGGCCTATGAGAAAAAGAAAAACTCTTTCTTATTTAGTCAAGCTTTCGAAAATGTTTATTTTCATTATCAAGACAAGCTGTGGAGAAAAAAGAAAACACAATTGTGAAATACGATTTTAAACAAATCTATAGAACTTACTAAGGTGAGGTTAAGTGAAGACAGCGAACTAATCACCATTTCGTGATTGAGGAACTTTTCAAAATCATATCACTATGACCCACTACTAGTAATATATATAAAAATTAAACAATGGACTCGCACATATTGTTTTAGATACTTAATTTAAACACTTTAAAATTTGAAACGGCACAATAATTACCACATGGTTGAACGTGACTGAAAAAGGAAAATGGTGGCTGACAAGTAATACTTGACATGAAGTGTCAAGTGTAAAATTTCATCTGTCCAAACATGGAAACAGTCAAGGAGAACCATGTGTTTTTCCAAAACAAAGGAATAGTCCAATCTATGGACAAAATTGTAAATGAGAAAAAATCAAAAATGCTAACATTTTTAAATTAAATTGGAATCGTTCAACAAGTAATTGTAAATGACACTAGGTTGGAAATATCAGATCGTTTTTCATGCTGTTTGGTTCATTTTTATGAAAACCATTTCTGGAAATTCCTTTTATGGAAGTTATTCTCTACTGCTAAAAGGGAAAGGGGTTGTTAAAATTACTAAAATGATTAAATTTATATTATGTTCAGCTAATGCACAACTGTTTTTATTTTGCAATCACTCTTATGAGATGCTATGCGACCTGTAATTCCCTACCGGTCTGCCCGATATATGTCATCACAATTTAGGAAAGGAATACTATATGTACTTTGATTTCTCATATATCGTTAACGGCTTTAGTTCTAGTGTAAGGCGCAATAGTTTTAATGTTTTGTTTGCAATGCGTAGTTATCTGTTTAAACACTTTGTCAGTTTAGAGTTAGTTCTCTTACATATGGTAATTTTTTGTAAATAAAAGGTTCTTGGTTGAGGTTGTGGACTTGAATTTATTCTTGGGGATTTAATGTTACAAGGTCTAAATTTATAGTGTATTTCAATTAAATGGTACACTAGGTTGACGATCATTTTCTGAATAGTAATTTATTAATAAATTTGATTGGATATGAGTTTTCTTTTAGTATTGTTTTAAGTTCATTTAAACATTCCTTTGAAAAATGGATTGATAAACACACTACTCTTTTTTTCATACCTTTCCCTAAGTTTGTTTTCATGTTTGGAGCATGATAGGAATGAAACTTATGAATCAAAAGAATTTTGGGTTTTTCCTATACCATTTTGTGCGAAAAAATTGTCCAAACCCCTCTACATACTCTATATCTAAAAAAGGAATGCTTGGTTGACTTTCCCTCAGGGGTGAGGGAAATTGATGTCGTAGCTGTTGAAGTAGAATAAAGCTTCATCTACTTTGTCATAAGGTCAGGGGGGATCAATCATCCACATATCTTTTAACAAAGGAACGTTGAAAGGAAGGGGGGGTTAAAACATCTTTCACTAGATCATCTAACACATAGTTTACTAATATTGGGAAATAGTAGAACCCATGGGGGTACCAAAATTTCATTAAAATTTAAAAATTAGACTCAAATGAATTCAAGTATGTCAATGAATGCCCTCAGGAGTAATTAAATTGGTTCTTTATAATATTCCATTTATTGGATAAACTAGCTCTGATAACTTCAAAGGAAGGTTTGTAAAGAGAAACAACGTCAAACGGCTATGATTAATTTCAGGAAGTTCGATTATTGACGAAAATGCTGAAATCAAAGGAATTTTTTATATAATATTCATTGTCTATGTCATGCATTAGTTAAAATTAAAGTTAAATATTATTGCTAAGGGTGACTAAGGGGCTTAAACTGGAAGAAGCCCTAGCAAAATTTAAACCATTTTAACTCAGTCCAAGACTTTAATATTTAAAAATTTCCTTGTTTCAGATTTCAAATTAACAATTTCTGAAAATTACATAAGATTTTGACGTTTTTCTCTTACAAACCCTTCCTTTTGAAGTTATCAGAGCTAGTTTATCAATAAATGGAATATTAAAAAAGAACCATTAATTACCCGGGAGTCCATTATTGACATACTTGAATTCATTTTCATCTTTTTAAATTTTAATGACACGTATTAAAACAAATTTTTTACCCCATGGGTTCTACTTTTTCCCAATATTTAAACTAATGTGTTATATTCTAGTGAAAGATGAACCTTTTCCCTTTTCAACTTTCCCTTTTGAAAAAAAATGTGATGATTGATCTCTGTACCTTATGCAATAATGAAGCTTTATCTACTTCAAGCTACATTATCAATTTACAATTTACCTCTGAAAATAAAAAAAAAAAAAAAAAAAAGGGGGGGGGGAAAGGGAAAAATTGCAATGTAAGTTTCCATTCCCATCATCTCCAAACTGAAAAAAACTTTAAGGTAGCAGAGTAAGTGTTTATCACATCCTATTTTCAAAGGATGTTTAATGAACTTAAAAAAATCAAAAAAAACCATATCCCAAACAAATTTATTAATAAATTACTATTCGTACTGATCGTCCCTAGTGTTACTACATGAATCAAATACTATAAAATTTAGACCGTACTTAAATCTCTAAAATAAATTCAAGTCCAACACCTCAACCAAGAACCTTTTTTAAAACTTCAAGAAGAGAACACTCAAATGAAAATTTTTTAAACTTGATAACTACGCATTACAAACAAAACATTAAAACGCCCAACTAAAAAAAGCCCGTTAACGATTATGAAAATCAAATGTCAAAATATTTCCTTCCTAATTGTGATAAAATTATATCGGGCAGACCGGGAGAATTAACGGGCATGCATCTCAAGAGGGTTGCAAAATAATAAAAACAGTTGTGCTACTGAACATAATTAAATTCTATCATTTTAGTTTTAACAACCCCTTCCCAAGCGAAAATAACTTCCAAAAGAAATTCTAGAAATGGTTTCAAAAAAAGAACCAAGCATGATAAACGATCGATTTTGCAGTGTCATTTACATTACTTTTTAACTCGATTCAATTGAATTTAAAAAATTGCTTAGTATTTTGATTTTTTCCTCATTTAATTTTTGTCATATAGTGGTCTATTCCTTTTTTTTGGAAAAACACATGGTTCTCCTTGACTGTTCATGTTGACAGATGACTTTGACCTTTACACTTCATGTCATGTATTACTTGTCGCCACATTTCCTTTATACGCTTAACATGTTAAATTTTTGTGCCGTTTAAATTTAATTTTAAATTAAATATCTAAACATATGGAGGCCTTTTAATTTTATATATTACTAGTAGTGGGTCATAGTGATATGATTTTGAAAAGTTCCTCAATCACGAGATTTTCTTTGTTTAAATTATACTAATGCTGGCACTGCTGTTATGTATGTTGTTGTTGTTGTAACTTCACTTATGTTATTGATGAATTATTATTATTATTATGTTGAACTCTTCCGAAGCTTCGACCCATTCGGAAGGGCGTGCTGGTTACATAAACCAATGACCACTCCCCACATCCGTGAGGTGAGAGATCATTGGGTCCAAGAATCATGAGTCCGGAGCAGACGTAACGGTCCGAGAATGGCTGCCTTCTGCATCTGGCCGGCTAGGGATTCTGCCAATTAACGACATGCCGATCGGCGTTAGCGTTGGCATCATTACCCCAAGGACCTCTATAATCAGAACCAGAACCAGAATGGTCTAGATAGAGTCTGCGAAGTTCAAAAAGTAAATCTCAATATTTCGGCCGTTTCTCCTCTCAGATGTACAGAACTCTCTGCAGCTTTCATGTGGGCTTTCCGTCGAGCAGACTCAAACTGGGTGATAGAGTCTTGGACTCCGCTCGGTGTCGAATACAAAACCGAGTTCATCGGCTGCGCAGGTTGCAGCCTTGAAAAGAACGCTCCTTTCCCTGTGATCTCATGGTCTTTGACCATTCAGAGAAGGGGATCCAAACTCCTGATGACTTAATCGGCTCCATCCAGCACCATCCTATTGTATAGACACTACAAACTCATGGAGAATTACTATGCTGTTTCTACCTAATTCATTCATTTTTATATTATTTCTATGAAGGTATTTCCATACCATCTTCGAGTTTATAATAGGGCAAACGAGTTTATAATGATGGCTTAGCTGCCCGATAAAATAACAATGTTATTGTTCCAGTCGAGGTTGAATTTGGCGCTCCTTTCGATAGAGTTTATTACTGCTTGGGAGATTATTATGTTTTCTGTCAGTGTTTGGATGGATTATATATCCCAGTCGCTTTTATTGCATGGCGTGGTTCGAATTTTTTTTCGAAACTGCATTTAATGATAATTTTACATGTAGGAGTATCTTTCACCACTGCTTTCGTGTGTGATGGCGGAAACGGCAATGGGTGCCTCCATGAGTAATCAGACATCAAACTTGAAAGCAGGAAATCTGAACATCTGATGATTCTGAAAAATATTCTCCTCTTGCCTTTTTCCAATTGTTAGGTTTGTACATCAAAATGCTTCTGGCTAATTCGATTATACAGGGTGTCTAAAACTCGATGGCCTATTAGACGTTTCTGGAGAACGAGACCCAGGATTATTTTGAAAATTTTGTTTTTTGGTAATTAGTTTTTCTCTATCGATCTAAAATATTTTAAGCGCTGCGACATTGCCGCTTATATTGAAAAGTAGTAACAACTTCGATATTTTAAATGAGACACCCTGTATATTACTGCATTTTTCGCTTTGCTATTGCTTTACGATCATGTTTGTATGATACATTCTTATACCTATCTCAAGCGGTTTTCGAGAAATTCATTGATTTCCATTTTTTTTGTGCAAAACATAGCTTCAATTTAATGTTCATAACTGCAGTATTTGGACTCGTACAAAGCTGAAATTTTGGGTGTAGTTTACCAATGTTCTGTGCATTAGTTATGTCTAAGGGAATTCGTTCTCCATTATACAGGGTCGTTCAAAATTTGTGATTTTTCCGATGGATACAAAAATGGTGAAAAGTACATTTTTTAAATGGAGAACCCTGTATGTTATTGAATATCCTGAAATGCAATTGATGTTCCTTTCAAATGATGTATGATGTTCCTTTCAAATGATGTATCATGTTCCTATACGTAAATAGTATGATTTTCGAAATAAAAGCAAGTTTCTATAAAAATCGGATTATTTTGCCATATTTTGTATTAAATGTCATGGAATACATCATTACGAAAATTCGACAATCAGTGCATTAATAATAAAACGTCTGCGCGTTCATTACCAAAAATTTCATCAGAAAAGAATCAGAATGGAAGGCAATACTATTCAAACGAAGTTTGATGAAATTTTTTATCTTCATGTCAAATTATAGCGAGAACATGCAGAAGGTTCTGTAGTACATTGAAGTGTATGAATGATAAGATGACGAACTGAATGTACAAAGAATGATTATTATACAGTATTCCAAACTCGATGGCCTATTGGACGTTTCTGGAGATCTGAGATATAAATACTCGAAATTTTGTATCCCACGATGAAAGACTGCGATCTAGCTCTTAAAAATATTTTCACGGTTGCAGTGTTGCATATCAACTTTCAGTATATCATTACTTAGGAAAATTTGGAAAAAGATATGTCATAGTCGAAAAAAAAGTCAGATTAGGCAGTAGAATCTGAAACTGAAATGATATATACAGGATGATCTGGAAAATAATTACTAATGGATGTTTTTTCGAGTATGACTCAAACCTATTTCCAAATTTTCCCAGATATTTTTTAATTAATTTTTGCTAAAACTGAATTGCATCATCTTAGAGTTGGAAAAAGACTCAAGTCGCAGCTGTATCTCCAAAAGTACATTTTGAAGCGAATCATTCCAGATCTTTTCAATTGGGTAATATTACCTATTTCGATTTGTTGCACTGGGAAATGAAAATGGTAGTAGTGTGCCAGGACCAGAAAATAGCGAGACAATCTTCAAGTTTGACATGCAGTGATTTTCATGGTGTTTCTGTCAAAATGCATAATAATACATATTCAAATGCAGATATTTTAAATTTTTATTTCGGAAACCAGACTATTTAGGTATAGGAACATGATACATCATTTGAAGGGACTTCAATTGTCTTTCAGGATATTGGATGATATACAGGGTGTACTCTTTGAAAAATGTACTTTCCACCATTTTTGTATCTATCGAAAAAATCACAAATTTTCAACGACCCTGTATAATGGAGAACGAATTCCCTTAGACATAACTAATGCACAGAGCATTTGTAAACTACACCTGGAATTTCAGCTTTGTACGAGTCCAAATACCGCAGTAATAAACATTTAATTGAAGCTATGTTTTACACAATAAATAAGGAAATCAATGAATTCCTCGAAAACCGCTTGAGATAGTTAAAGGAAAGTATCATACGAAAATTATCGTAAAGCAATATCAGAGCAAAAAATGCAATAATATACAGGGTGTCTCGTTCAAAGTGGCAACGCCGCAGTGCAGAAAATATTTTTAATCGATAGAGCAGAACAAATTACCCACGAAACCAAATTTTCAAAATTATCCTGTGTCCTGTTCTCCAGAAACGTCTAATAGGCCATCGAGTTTGGGACACCCTGTATATGGCAACAGTCCTTTTTTCCCTTTTTGTGAAAAGACAACCAATTCCTGGGATCTTGTATGGATGGAAACAGTTGATTGATTGCTCACTCGTCAACTTCCCAGTCTTCTTGCCTAGGCTTGTTATAGGTTTCCTGTCTCACGATAATTCATATCGCTGGTCGTCATCATTTGTGTGAAAACTTTTTTTACAAACAATTTCCATCCAAGTTTAGTTCTCCAGAAACGTCTAATAGGCCATCGAGTTTAGGACACCCTGTATATGGCAACAGTCCTTTTTTCCCTTTTTGTGAAAAGACAACCAATTCCTGGGATCTTGTATGGATGGAAACAGTTGATTGATTGCTCACTAGTCAACTTCCCAGTCTTCTTGCCTAGGCTTGTTATAGGTTTCCTGTCTCACGATAGATTCATAACGCTGGTCGTCATCATTTGTGTGAAAAACTTTTTTTACAAACAATTTCCATCCAAGTTTAGTTCTCCAGAAACGTCTAATAGGCCATCGAGTTTGGGACACCCTGTATATGGCAACAGTCCTTTTTTCCCTTTTTGTGAAAAGACAACCAATTCCTGGGATCTTGTATGGATGGAAACAGTTGATTGATTGCTCACTAGTCAACTTCCCAGTCTTCTTGCCTAGGCTTGTTATAGGTTTCCTGTCTCACGATAGATTCATAACGCTGGTCGTCATCATTTGTGTGAAAAACTTTTTTTACAAACAATTTCCATCCAAGTTTAGTTCTCCAGAAACGTCTAATAGGCCATCGAGTTTGGGACACCCTGTATATGGCAACAGTCCTTTTTTCCCTTTTTGTGAAAAGACAACCAATTCCTGGGATCTTGTATGGATGGAAACAGTTGATTGATTGCTCACTAGTCAACTTCCCAGTCTTCTTGCCTAGGCTTGTTATAGGTTTCCTGTCTCACGATAGATTCATAACGCTGGTCGTCATCATTTGTGTGAATAACTTTTTTTACAAACAATTTTCATCAAAGTTTAGTCACTACAGGGTGAGAGTTTTTGAGTGACTTTGAAAAATATAATTTTTTCAATCTGATTTTCCTGAACTCTGATCTACGTCATCTTCTTCATCACTCTCTTCTTGTTTTTTTAAGGACCACCATCAGCACCCTCTGGCAGGAGAAGTTGTAGGGTCTCACTACTATAAGGCTTACTCTCTTCATCATTCCAAGGTCTATTCCACTGACTTTTGAGTCAGTTTCTGGATTTAAAAAAAAGCCTTGCTTCGGAATATCAACAAGTAGTTCCAGTTCGTCTTTGAACTTTTTTTGTATGCCCTTTTATACCATTGACGAAACAATTTCTTTGTTCTGATAATCCTTTTTCAAATGTTCTGTCTGTTTGGCCTAGGTGAAAACTTTCACAAGTGCTACAAATTAATTCATATACTCCAGATTTTTCAGATTTCTCAGTTTAATTTTTTTCTCCAAGTTGTCCATAAAAATTTCAGCTACTGAAGGACTCGAGGGATTACCCATTATCAGTCCTCCATCAGAAGAATAGAAATGATTGTTAAATTGAAAATACTGTAAACTATAAGCAAATCTAATGAAATAAAAAAAAATCGAAATTCTACATTCGATGATAAATAGGAAGTAAGAAATACGATGTAATCCATCATTATTATTATAGTATGAAATACAGTTTTATTCTGTACTCGATATTATTTGTCTGAAAGGCTCAAGGAGGATTGAAGTTCTATGGTTAACAAGAAATCATCGTGAAAATAAAAATGGTTTTTTTAAAAACCTCTACCCACATAAAAAAGGCAACTGTTTGAGGAATATTTTTTCAGTTACAATATATCAAGGGAATATTATTTTGCCGGAAAAATTTTTGATCGAAAGATTGTTGC
Organism: Gonioctena quinquepunctata; assembly: GCA_018342105.1. NCBI lineage: Eukaryota > Metazoa > Arthropoda > Insecta > Coleoptera > Chrysomelidae > Gonioctena > Gonioctena quinquepunctata. Next base: position 26,781 of record JAFIRS010005797.1, on the reverse strand, counting down.
TTGAGTAATATCCCGAGGCAAATTGCATGATCATTCTATCATTCAATTTGTCGAGGGAAGTTACTTATAAGCAACAATCTTCAGATCGAATTTTTCCTGAAAAATAATAGACCGAGATATATTTGATTAGACTATTTCCCAAATGAGCTAAACTGATACCAAAAATAATGTTTTTTATTACTTTCAATTACATATTAGGATTAGAATGGAAATTTGTACAATTATGAGTTTTTGGAAGTAACTGTATTTTTGGGTGTTATATTATAAATATTAGTCTGAATTTGTTCAAATAAAGTACCAAAACGACTATTTTTGACACTTTCAAAAATTTAACACCATATGACAAACATATATCCAGAGTTCTTTTGTCTTAAGCCATAAAAATCAATTACGGAAGTATGTTTATAAGAGATATTGTCGAAAAAAAACAAGTGATTATTTGAAAGTTTTGCCGCTGTCATTTTGACAGTATTGGTCAAAATTTGAAAAATGCTGACAGATCATTGGTTGAAATAGTATGAGGGAAATAGTCGAGAGTAATATCATATGTGCAAGGGGTTTTATCGCTCAAAAATTTTTGAAATTTTCGAGAAAGCATTTTGCCTGGAAATTTCACTGGGTGCGATTTGCGGTCTCATTATCTGATTCAACCACGAAAGCGAAGCTTGAGTGGTTTGATCTTTGATAATAAGGCCGCAAATTGCACGAGTTAAATTTCCCAGAGGCAAAATGCTTGAGAGAAAATTTAAAAAAAAATTGCGATAAAATCCTTTAGCATATTTGACGAGAATATTTCCCTAATCACATTTGGACCTGAATAAAACTATCAGCATTCATGTTATATTCGAATATTCAACGTGGAAAGTTACAACAATTCTTCTCGTTTCAAAATCGAAGGAATGGCTTTACAGATTCATTCATAATAATTATTCACTGCTCTTGAACTCACTCAAAAACTTAAAATACATAAATTTTTCTAGTATTTAATGAGGATATAATTTTGAGGAAAATGGGATAGGGTTGGCTTGTTTGCTGCTAAGCTTACTCAACCGTCTGTGTTTTTCTATGCAAGAATTGAGGTTAGTAGAGGCTATCATAGGAAGAAATATATTATATATTTACTAGAGAAATTAAGTAAAAAAACAGTTTTGAAGATTTCTCGATGCATTTACCCTGTGAGTGCATCGTTTGCAGAATCTGCGGTGTGTTTTTATTGAAATTTATTTTCGAAAATAAAAAATGAAAATGACGGTGGTCGGATTTGAACCACGGTTGCTTTATTCGTTAGCTAACTAGGCCATCTCGCCTTTGTTATAAGTAAAATTTTGAATGCCTGTTGACTTTATGCATATAGTAATTGAGTTTCGTGTGATTTAGCTATTATGAGATTTTTATGAAGTTTTTAGTGGTTTTACAATTCTTCATGAAATATTTCAAGCTCCGCGTGATAGTTTGGTTACCTACCCATTGATTGTATAAGAATATGGGAGTTATATGATTCACAGCCTCACTTGGCTCATTCAACAATCTGAAAAATGTATATATTTGAATTCCAATATCAAATCACGTATGTAGTGAGCTCAAAATCCCTTAATGAATCCATTTTGTATTTTCTGTTTCCTTACAGGAATTGAAATATATATTTATATATATATATATATATATATATATATATATATATATATATATATATATATATATATATATATATATGAATGCGTTGACATAAAATGACAGGTGACAGGGCATAGTGTGGTGTTATCGAAAAACAATATCGAATCTACTAGTAGTTTTATCGAAAAACAATATCGAATCTACTAGTGGTTTTATCAATATAAAACAGCGAAAATATATTTTATCACTATTAAACTAACCTGATTGATTCTCTAGTTTGAAATTGTGGTCATTGGATTGGTTCAAAAATAATGAGGGAAATAGTCTTTGAAATAGACTCTCAATACTGTAACCAGCACGATTATAATTGAAATTAGCTCCAGTAAACTCCGACACACCTTCATAAAGCATTTGAGAAATCTAAATTGAAGCAAAAAAGGACTAAAAATAACATTTCCCAAGCTTTAATTATTTTTTATTATAAAACTAAGTAAAATATTATATAGCTCTAATATTTTTCAACTAATGCTACGAAAAAACATAGATTTAAACTAACAAACGTTATCAAATAGCTTGAATATGGTAGCCGTTTCTCAGGCTCCCTCTCCGTAATCGAACCCTGATTCCCCATTACAACTATGATAGGCGAAGAACCCTCCATCAATAGTTGATAAGAAAGACATTTGAAAGATGCGTCGTCGGTGCGAGTTGTTACCGGAGCTCCGAAAACGCTTATTGCCCTTTTTAGAAAACCGCTGGTTGAATTTGATTATTTGCTCATAATGCTTCTATTTACAAACGTCTCATGGAGTCAATAAAACAGTAGTGTCTTATGATAATAAGATACTAGTGTCTTATGTGTCCAATTGTTATGATCTCACTTTAAGATGTAAGGGAATCAAAACCGAAATTACAAGGCTGGGTATTCAAAGTAGTTCTGCAAATACTGTTATTCGGAATACCTAGAAAATTTAAGAGATGAACAACAATTTAACTTCTGAACCTGAACCCCTGATACTGATAAGGGAAGATCGTCCATCATTATTCATCTATTCATCGCATGGCTACACATGAGTGTAAATACAGAATAGCTTCAAATGTTAATGTCTACATTTTGAATCAAGTTTATAGCCGTTGGGGTAGCTTTCAGGAAATTTTCGGTGGTACAATGGCTAGGTCTGTTTTCGCAGTGGTAGATGGTGGATTGTTTGCCTCTCCATACCGCAGTCGCATGTACTGGATACAGATTCACCCCATCTGAATAATGAAACGGCACATACTCCACAATTTGTGCGGATTCGGAATAGGCTGCTCCATGTTTTACGGGGTAGGGTGAAACCAGGAGGTGTTTGATCGATCTGAAGGGTGTTTAGGATGTTGGAAGGAACACGATTATCCCATTCAAGTACCAGGTTGAAGTTGTTGGCAATTAGGGTCTCAGCAGTTTGGATAGGCTATTTTCTGGAGCGGAGCCTCTGTCTGCATTTCACTAAATAATCGTTCATGGTTTTTTAGCGTGTTTCGAATAGGTCGGATATATATATATATATATATATATATATATATATATATATATATTATTGTTATGTATTATCAATTGTTGTTATTTCTGCCACTTACTGTTTTCTCGCCACGTTGTTGCCAATTATTATTACTTTTCCTACCACGACTGATCTCAGTTTGTTACGCCTTCGCCTCAGGAGTCGGTACTGGCAATAGAGCCACTGCCTGATGTCACTCGAACTATTTCAGTTCAGTGTTTATAAGTAATATATTGCATATCATTGTGGAAAATAAACCAGAAATTATCAAAAACAATTATTTCCTTTATTCAGGAAAACTAATATTAACCTGGCCTGCGATAGATAACTTATAACTATGAGCGATTGACAAATTTTCATAAAATACTGGAAAACAGTGATGGATATGTAAATATAACCTCACTTTTTTATTCTGAGTTGGAAGAATTATTTTATAGTTCAATACCAAATTATAGAATTCTTCAGATATACGAGTTATTTTGTGAAGTGATTCAGTTTGTGATGTGCACTAAAAGAGTTTATACCTGGAACTGGAATGGAACTGGAATGTGGCATAATCTGAATTCCTGTTTCATCCACTCCTCTCAGGAACTCACCATTTCAAAAGGAACCATCCAAAATCCACGAAATCAGCTTGGACAAGTTTTCATCTGGAGAACCAAAAAGGTAATCTTCTTTTATCCTTGTTTATTTTGTGTCGAGATTATTCAGAGGTTGTATTGGTTTTTTATTGTTGAAAAACTACCTTCTCATTAATGAAAATCCTAAATTTCTTTCTTTCAAATTTCTTTACGTGGCTTCTTTTAATTTTTTTTTTAATCTCCTTTTTTTCCAACCTTCCTTTTTTTTATTTGAATTCTCAAACTCGCGCACTCCGTTGTCGTACTTTCATTAATTTGGTCGTTTTTTATTTTATTTTATATTTGTTCATTTTCTTCCACAATCAGACATCATAACAAAAATAAATGATTTTTTGTGTTTTTTTTTACTAATATTTTCTTTTTTTTTTGTTATTTTCCAAAAATCTTTGAGCCAATTCCCTTTTTTAGGATATTATTTAATATGTATTGATAAATAAATACCCATATAAATATTCAATATCTCCGGCCATGTACTTTACCTCCTTTCTTTTACCTTATTCCTCCACCTCAGCTAACTCAATCGGTACTCCTATTGAATCTCAGAAGTTGGTTCTACTGTGGAGCCCTCTTGACGTCAATTTCAGAAATTAGCAATTCATTGTTGATGAAACATTGAAAATAAAGTAGAATTTCATCAAAATAATAATTTCCTTTATTCAGGAAAAGCTTATTACTACCTAGTCTGCGATAAATAACCTATTAGTGCTTCAGAACAAGTATATACAGCAAAAAATGAATTATGGAATAATAAAGTGAATTCAACCTCGTTTTGTAGGTTATGTGTTATTTTATAGTGATTCGTGAGGAGTTCTATGAAAATTCTTTCAAAGTTCAGTTCTTATTTGCACTGTGGCAACTCTTATGGTTTCAACAAATACCTGGGACCTCCTGTACCAAACTGCTCAGCGTTTTGGATTCTCTCCCGTTCTTGGAATCTGCTGCTGCTCTCGTCGACTGGGACTTCTCCTCATTTATGAATTTTCAATGAAGCAAAGGTAATGTTAACTCTGCATTTGTGATTTTTTATCTGGTCATATTTTTCTAATGTTTTCTTGGCTAATAACTGATTTTTATTCCAAATTGTTTGTTTTTTTCAAATTTAAATTTTCAACGTGGTTCTTTCCAAAATTATTTTTTTTACCATCTCCTCGCTTGTTGATTCTCTCCCCTTGATACCAACACATTTTTTTTTCTTCTCGAATTTTCGATTTAGACACACCATTTGTAGCACTTTTCATTATTTTTCACTTCTTTGACAGTTTTTATTCATGAAACTTTTTTAAGTACCTTATAATCATATACAATACATGTAAAATCATTCTTTTGATGTTTCAGCTTTTTATATTTTCAAAATTACTAATTTTGCATCAAGATCTCCCCTGGCATCTCATTGGCTGTTGTGTTCAGATCCAATTTCATATACAGGATGTTTGAACTTTTAATATTTTGTTATCTGCTTGTGATCACAAAATATATTAATAAATTTTGATTTCTAAAAATCATAGATTATGCCAATTGATTGTTATGTTGAAAACATGTTTATTTCAAAGATAGGTATCGATTAATATTATACAAGGTTTCAGAAAAATGGTAGAATCTTCAGAAAAAATGTGCAATAACATAGCACACTTTACCAAATACGAATATTTTATTATTTATGGGTTTTTTCTTCATTATTATTATTATTTCAACTCTCTAAACATTCATCGTACTTTATCGCATTTTTTTTTCTCATCATAATTTAAGCTATTATAGCAACTTCGTTATTCCATTGCAAAATATAAAATCCTAATATTCTCTCATTTAGTGTTTATATATATATATATATATATATATATATATATATATATATATCTATATATATTCAGACATTGATGACAGACAGAGGTGAGATAACGTCTAAATGTTTTTCCATATTTTAGGTGTTCTCTTCCCTGGAAGTAAAAAATTCGATCCCAGAAGGACCAATTACTAAATTTATCCCGTTGCGTTTTTGGTATTCTGGATTCGAAAATAAACTTGGCTAATTTATAATTTGTAGAATAATAGCAATTTTGGATCGCTCTTGAAGTGTCCCTATTTTATTGTCAAGGAAACATAGACAAGAGCACAGATTCTTAAAACGTCATCAAAAGTATATTTTGTACTTGGAATTTCCAATATAACTTTTATTGTGAAATATTAAGCAAACGGTACGATATGAATAAGAAAAAAAAATCAGAATACCAAAAATGCAGTAACGCATTTGGGCAAATTCAGTAATTTACTGATAACACACCTTTTTCACTTCCAGGGGAAGAGAATTCTCAAAACATAGAAAGCAATATTCAAGATCGAGCATGCAATAAGTGATTTTGCTGTTTTTATGCATTCGTGGTCGAGTGATAGTTTCTAGATCATCAAAACTTTTATTTTTCATTAGTTTTCCAATTTATCAGATACAGGACATTGTTTTAATTAAATGTGATTGAAGGCATATAATACTGATTAAAAAAATGTCTAGGGTCTTAGTATAACTTCTATTGGTTAGTATGAATTCGGAGAAAATAATATTTATTGATTATTCCCTTGATCAATTTATGAGCTGATGCCTCAGTCACAATGCCGAGGAGTCATTGTAAGTTTATTATGGCAAATATGTCTCGAAGTGCTGATCAAAAGTGGCAATTGACACAAATTTAAAAACTGGTCAGTTCTTGTCCATTAACCGGATAGTTTTCATTGATGTTCGAGATTGTATTCGTTCATGTGATTCCTACATCGCTTCCGACAAATGCTACGAGCTACGATTATAATGTTAATTACTGCTCTTGCAAAACTTTTTTTTCTCGAAACGCATTTCATCAACACATCAAAGCCATTTTCCATAGGAATGTATCACTCAGATTATACAAGACAAAATATCTTATGAGCATAGAATGCAACAAAGTAGTTTCCAAAATTCCAAAAAATGCCGAAACCAGGGATCGAACCAGGGACCTTTAGATCTTCAGTCTAACGCTCTCCCAACTGAGCTATTTCGGCAGATATATTACTTTCCAATGATAATTATTATCAGACTGATAAGTTATCATATTAATATTAATGTTTTGAGATAAAACCTTGTGAAACGATCGAGAAGTGGTTTATATAGTGTTTAATATTGAAGTGATGTAATTAATATTCTTGAACAAATAATAAACAGTTATGACTTTTCTATATATTAATATTTTGAGTTTTTTTGCCTGTATTATTGGGATACCCCATTATAATATCGTACCTAGTTAGATATATATTTCGAAATAATTTTGCCAATTTTGTTAAATAATTATAATACCCTGGTACTGGGCAAAATGACATTTCAGATTTTATTATTGTTTGAAGATTTTAGTTCCTAGTGAATTGATATGAATCAAAATCAGTGTTTTTCATTATTAAAAAATCATACACATTGTTTTCTCTTTCAATGTTTCAGCAGTCCTCTTGCCACCATGTGTGGTATTTGCAACACTCTATCCAGTCTCATAATATCCCGTTCAGAAGTCATTGGTCCACCATGATAGGGCTCCAGTGTTTCGAGGTGAACAACCTTCATCTTAGTCCTGGTTTGCGCTGGATTCTGTAAACTACGTCGTTGATCATTTTGGTTACCTCGTACGGTCCTTTCCAGAATGGAGTTAGTTTGGGGATACACCTTTCTTCCTCCATGGGTTATACAGCCAAACCCTCTTTGTATTCTCTTGGATTATCTTTCAAATCGTAACGAGTTTTCCGCCTGTCACTGGTCAGTATCAACCTCCTCCGAAATATTCCGTAGATTTTCAGCAGGCTGTCCCTCAGGTTATCTGCATAGTCGGGTACTTCTACCTCTTGGGGGCCTGGTGCTCCGAACACCAAGTCCGGTTGAATCTTTCAACCATGCTATTGACTGGGGGTGGAGCGCCGTGGTTCTGGTCTTGTTGATACCCATCGACTCGCAAACCTTTCCATTCGGCGATGGTATGGATCTTTCGATTTTTTCGACTTCTTCAGTTGCCTCAACCCTAGCGTCGATGCAGTTTCTCTCGTTGACCATAAGATCAAAGGGTGAGTGGGGAGGGTACAGCTAGCATTATTTTTGGATTGTCCCATGGCTTGGTGTTCTGATCACCAGGCACCCAAGAGGTAGAAGTACACGACTATGCAAATAAACTGAGGGACAGCCTGCTGAAAATATACGGAACAGTTCGGAAGAGGTTGATACTGGCCAGTGACAGGATGAACAATTTAAAAGCTAATCCAGGAGAATACAAAGAATGTGACCAGGTTCGGCTGTACAACCCATGCCGGAAGAAAGGTGTATCTCCCAAACTAATTCCATTCTGGGAAGGACCGTACGAGGTAACGAAAAGGTTCAACGACGTAGTTTACAGAATCCAGCGGCAAGAGGACTGCTGAAACAATGAAAGAGAAAAAAATGTGTATGATTTTTAATAATGAAAAACACTTATTTTAATTTATATCAATTCGCTATGAACTAAAATCTTCAATACAATGATAATGTGGGGAATGTTATTTTGCCCTAGTACCAGGGCATTATCATCATTTAACAAAATTGGCAAAATTATTCAGAAAATATCAGAATGAAAATATATCTAACTAGGTACTATAAAATAATGGAGTATCCCAATAATACGGGCAAAAAAACTCAAAATATCAATGATATAGAAAAGGCATAACTGTTTTTTATTTTTTCAAGAATAATAAAGGACTCCTCACTTCAATATTGAATACTATATCAACCAGTTTCTCGATCGTTTCACGACTTATCTAAAAACAATATTAATATGATAACTATTCAGTCTGATGATAATTATCATTGGAAGGTAATATATCTGCCGGAATAGCTCAGTTGGGAGAGCGTAAGACTGAAGATCTAAAGGTCCCTGTAGACCAATCAATAGAGATTTTTTCGTGACAAAAATACTACCAGGAAACCGACTGTGCCATCATACGGAAAACGGTCCGTAGTTATATCCTGTTATGGTTCCTACTCCCAACTGTCAATGAGTTATTTGTTATAAACATTTGTTTTATTTTAGTTTTTTTTAGTTTTTGACTTATAACTTGAAAACTAATGAAACAGTCTCGATAGTTATGGACGAATTGTAGACAATCAAAATGCAAAGAAATTGAGCCCAGGCACGAGTCGATCGGATTATTAGTAACGGAGAAAAACCGGAAGAAATCTGCGGTTTTTTTTTTAATTCATTACACCGCTATTCTTCAGGTTTTGAAGCAGGGTCTCCACGACATAGTAGTGATTGATATATACTATATGTGTGAGAAATTCAGGCATTGTTGGATTATTAGTTTTGGCATGATTGCAATTTGATTTTTTTAATGGACTTTATTGCAGCAGACCTGAATGCGTCATAGGTGGTCCGATTTCAATAGTTCTTGAAGATTTTTAGGGTTGAAGAATAGTATTACAAAATGACTATCCCCATTTTGCGTTATAATGCTGCGAAACTGGTAAGAAATAATTGCAAACGTGACCGAAAACCGGCGAGTGCATGAAAGCGGCTCAGGAGTGGAGGTAGAGCAGAAGATTCATAACGGGCGCAGCGCCCTTGTATTAATGTACATATGCTTCCCCGCGTCTGCTGCTGTACCCGCTTTCACGCTCTCCCCCATTTCTTGTCATGTTTGCATGTATTTTTGCACCAATTTTGCAGCATTCTATCGCAAAATGAAAATACACATTTTTCAGTACTATACTTCTACTCCCGAAATCTTTTCGAAAAATTGGAATCTGACCACCTATGACGCATCCAGGTCTGCTGCAATAAACTGCATTAGAAAATTCAGATTGCAATTATGCCAATACTAATAATGCTACAGGCCTGAGTTTTTCAACCAATCAAAAAGGATGAGGTTCTCTAGTCGACGGGTATATTTTTTTTATGTATGATCACGCATAACTTTTCACAGAGCAGTTCGATTCCGATGATTCTTTTTCATTGGATAGGGTGTACTTTGCAGTTGGTCTCATTTGAATTTGAACAAAAAAATCCATCCCTAAGGGTAGCAAAATGGAGGATTAACCGATTCTATCAGGCATAACTTTGTAGTGGGTTTTCCGATTTGGAGGATTCTTTTTTTATTAGGTAGGGTATACCTCATAGTTGATCATATTTCAATTTGTAATGAAATAATGCACCCCTATGGGTAGAAAAATATGAGATAATTGATTTTTCACTTGTGAACATTGGCACACATACAGTGCTTCTCAAAAGTCCCCTCCCCCCTCTTATTTTTGTAACGATTATACATAAACAAGTGAAATTTGGAGGAAACTGAATATTAAAGGTTGTAAACTTCCCTACTAGTGATGATAGATGACGAAATCGTCAAAGATGACGTCACAAGGCCATGGTGACCAATAATTTTAAATGGAACCCTACGGCAAGCGACACCTCTTTCAAAAGGTATCGAAAAAACTTATTCAATGATTCCAATTTTGTTTGTGTTTATGGCAGTTTTAATGGCTCATTAGTAAACATTAAAATTTAAATTCCATTCAGTATGATATTGATTACAGATTTAAGAATCAGTATCTACTTAAAGAAATTGCTCGAAGTGACCGCCATTTACTTCCTGACAGTGAAATATCCTATTTTTAAACTCTTCTCGTACTTTTGCAAATGTGTCTGCGGAAACAGCCTCACATTCTGCAACAATACGTTGTTTTAAAACGTCAATATTGTCAGGTTCAGTGGCGTAAACCTTCGATTCGAAGTACCTCCACAGAAAAAAATACAAAGGTATGAGGTCCGGTGATCGAGCTGGCCATTCCGTTGAACCTCGTCGTCCAATCCATCTACCACGATACTCCTCATCCAAATACCGTCTTACTGCACCGTAATAGTGTGGAGGAGCACCATCCTGTTGGAATGTTATTTCCAAATTGCCGAATTCATCTGGATTATCTTCCAAAATTTCAAGGATTAACGGTTCTATTGCGTTTTGCAAAAGCTCCAGATAAACCTCACCAGTTAAATTAGTATTAAAAAAAAGAGGCCTAACGATGTGGTTTCCCAGGATACCTGCCCAAACATTCACCCTCTGGGGAATTGGGTATGTGTTTCACGAAACAGGTGAGGATTTGCGTCACTCCAATACCTCACATTCTGTGTATTCACATTTCCATTTAGATAGAAAGTACTTTCGTCACTAAAACAAATTGTTTTGAGATAGTCTGGCTGTTGGTTAATTTTAGTTTCCATATTTTCACAAAATTCTAGTCTTCGGTCTAGGTCTTCATCTAAGAGTTGATGAACCATTTTTAATTTGTATGGATGAAATTTGTTTTTTTTTCAACACTTCGACTGACTTCACAAACACACAACACAAAAACGTCAGCTTATTTGACAACTATCCAGAGGCGGAGCTTGAATTTGGAATTTTAGTATTAAGTGATTCAATTCATCACAGCTTTGCGTTTTTTAAAAGCGAGTTGCTAAAACTGCCATAAACACAAAGAAAATTAGTATCATTGAAAAGGTTTTTTCGATATATTTTAAAAGAGGTGTCGCTTGCCATAAGGTTCCATTTAAAATTATTGGTCACAATGGCCTTGTGACGTCATCTTTGACGATTTCGTCATCTATCATCACTAGTAGAGAAGTTTACAACCTTTAATATTCAGTTTCCAAATTTCACTTCTTTATGTATAATCGTTCCAAAAATAAGAGGGGGGGGAGAGGACTTTTGAGAAGCACTGTATGTAGTTGACATTGATAGATCCTCCTACATCCGTCACAATAATTACATTCTATGAAAGGATGGAATTATGTACAAAGTGATGAAATCAACTAACCAGAACTTTCAAAAATAATTTATATTATATAACAATAAATAGTTAAAGTAGATAATCATATTATTCAACAGTTAATAGTTGAAGTAAGCTAGGTAAGTATTTTAGAAGTAATCAACTTCCAAAATTAAGTAAGTAGTAATTAGTAGATTTCAGCCACAAAAAATTTAAAAATTAAAACTTTTTAACAAAAAATTAAACCGACGACAAAATCAACTGAAAAGCAAAAAATTAAATAAACCTTCTTAGTCTTAATGATTGAGTTCCTAATGTGAGTAACTAATTTTGAGTCGGCGCCAAACAAACTAGCAATTGAATTAGGTGAAGCGTAAAATGATGGCAGCGAGATGCACGGCTGCGTTTTGATGACTTCTTTCATAGATAATGATCTTCGATAATTGTTTGTTTGGCGCCGACTCAAAATCAGTTACTTACATTAGCTTAGGAGCTCAATTATCATTGAGACTAAGAAGGTTCATTAAATTTTTTGCTCTTCAGTTGATTTTTTCGTCACTTTAAATTTTTGTTAAAAAGGTTTTATCACATATAAAGTACATATTAATCACTACTATGTCGTGAAAAGCCTGCACTACAGCATAAAAAAAGTTTTAAAAAGCCGTTTTTTTTCGGTTCTTTCGGTTTTTTGCCATTACTAATAATCCGATCAAGACGCGTTAGGTCTCATTTTTTGCATTTTAATTCTCAAAAATTCGACCATTGAGAGTATCGACTTTGCTTCATTGGTTTTGAAGTCACAAGTTCAAAACGATGAAAAAAATGCTTTTAAATATTTATAACAAATTAAGCAATGACTGTTGGGAGTAGGAAACATAACAGGATATAACTTTGAACAGTCTTTCGTGTGATGGCACAGTCGGTTTCCTGGTAGTATTTTTGTCACAGAATCAATAGAGCAGAAAATGCCTATTGATTGTCCTACTGGTTCGATTCCTGGTATCGGAATTTTTTTGAATTTTGAAAACATAGATGTCAACTGCTTTGTTGCATTCTCACAAGATATTTTGTCTTGTATGACACATTCTTATAGAAAATGGTTTTGATGTGTTAATGGAATACGTTTCGAAAATAAAAAAATGTTTTGCATGAGCAGTAAATAACATTGTAATCGTAGTTCGTAGCATTTGTCGGCACGATCCAGACATGTACAAATAGAATCTCAAACAGTAATAAAAACTATCCGGTTGATGGTCGAAAACTGTCCAGTTTTTAACTTTTTGTCAACTGACAATTTTGATTAGCACCTCGAGAAATATCTGCCATAATAAACTCATAATGACTTCTTGGCATTTTGACTGCGTTATCGGCTCATAAACTGATCAAGGGAATAATCAATTAATATTATTTTCTCCGAATTCATACTAACCAATAGATGTTATACTAAGACCCTCAGACATTTCTTCTAATCAGTATTATATGCCTTCAATCACATTTAATTAAAACAATATCTGATGTATAAACATAATAATCAAAACGAACATTGTGATAAACTCGGAAAACTAAAAGTTTTGAGGATGATTTGGAACTAGAAACTATCACTCCACCAAAACTGCATAAAAATCGCTCATTGCCTCTCGATCTCGAATACTTCTTTCTATATTTCGAAAATTATCTTCCCCTGGAAGTGAAGAAGGTGTTTTCTCTGTCCCAAGAAGGGCAAATTACTAGATTTGCGTTATTGGTAGACTAGATTCCAAAATAAATGAAAAAAAAACAAACTTGACAGTATTAGTACAATGAATGTGATCATGGAAATTCCAAGTACAAAATACACTTCTTTTGGTGACGTTTCAAGAATCACCTCTGTGGTCTTATTCGTGTTTTCTTGACAGCTCCTCTAGTTATTTGGTTGGTGGAGGGTCAGGATCATCATATGGGAGGTAGGCTAATGATATCACTATCTCCTCGGCCCCTTCTTCACTGCCAACTTTATTTTTACTGCCGTTAGGTTCCTAAAACAAATTTTTCCAAGCGGCAGTTTTTTGATAACATTTCTGATGATTATCCATCTCATCGGTGTGGCAGATGAGTAAATCAGCCTGCCTATTCCTCCGAGTCCATGATTTTTCCGTTGATCAACGGTTCTTGTATAAATGACACATCAAATTCCCCTTTAATTGCAGCAAGGACTGCCGAAGCTCCCTCACAGTGCAGGTTTGCCTGAAAGACCTTGACCGTCGCCACTGTCCCCATCAACAAGACCCTTCAGGACCCTGAACGTTTCCCTGGTTCAGCTTATAATAGGCCTTAAACTGGTTCCGCTCCAAGGCCCGTCGATGCGGTACGCCAGCAACTGCCCTCCCTTCTCCGATTTCCTGCACAGGAGTAGCCAACTCTCCACTTTCCCAATTGCGTGCGTGCTGTCTCCTCCTGATCACTTTCTTGTCCCGGAAAGAAAGCTAGGACTCTGGGTCTTTTTGGGAGGTCTTTTGATTCCAAAACCGTGATGTCGCCACCCTCCCAAAGTTGGCTCATTTCCTCTATCTTTTATTGGAACCATACTTTCGTTTGCTCGTTCACGCAGGTTACCCAAAGCACCCCTCCACTGAAGGTTGTTTTGAGTAAGTGGATCGAAGTTTGCCTCCCCGAAGGTGCTCCGTCCATTTCCTCGATTAATTTATCTTGGATCAGGTCCACCTGCCTCTGATCAAGGGAAATTTCGGAATGACGTCTTCCAATCATCACCATCCTGAGTTTGTTAGTGACCTCACAGAAGGTTTGGTCACCTTTCTGTAGTTTTTGCCGGTTTTTTTCCAGTGTTTTGGATTCATCTTGAGTTATTTCCCTACCCCCGGTTCCTGTCTCATTCTCATTACCTTTGGGTTGCAATTTGCTGCCCCCTTCTTCCCGTGGCCTTACCATTGTCCGTCCTTGCAGCGAGTTCCTCCGCCTTCACGATTTTTCTCCACTGGTCGCCAGACATCCCAGGGGGCCTCTGTGCAGTTGAAGGTCCTTAACTCCCTGTTCAACTGTTTTATCAGTTCTTTGTATCCCCGTTGATCCCATTCTACCACCTCCAAGGTAGTGTTGGAGGTGCTTGCTGATGAGTCTGAATCCTCACCAGCTCTATCCCTCTTGAGTTTGTTTTTTGCGAGTATTTGTCCATCAAAAATACCACGAGTGTGTCCGGCCCTGCAGTAACCCCTGTGCAGGGCTAAGGCTGGTTACTCTGGGATTTCGCCCGGTGTCCTAGAGGCCCCGTTCTTTGTATCTGATAGGCCCAGATACCATCCACCTTGGATTGAGCCTTGTTCCGCTGTACTTGGTTTCACCGACTCTCTATCCCGTCAGGCTCGAGGAGGGGCTGCCTCTCGGCTAACTCACCAACAAGGTTTCACAGCTCCTTGAGGAAGAATCGCTAGAGTTACTTTCATTGTGTTTTTGTTTATAAGGGTTCAAACTGGAACTTCCATCGAATCCCCACTCATACATTCCCAAAGATATTTGGGCAGAAATTGCTTCTTTCAAAACTGCAACTTAAAGATTTGCCGTATGATTCAATTCAACTTGGATACAATTAGCACTGATAGTAATAGATTATTTTCCTGGGTAGCAGAGTTTTTTGGAATTTTGCACTTTTTTGTAAGAAGGAAATCTTTTTTTATTTTCACATCTTATAACTTCATATTGATTTCTGGACAGTTGCGCTTCTATGATCATTGAAAGAGCTTCTTTTTCCATCATCGTAGCTAATTTTTTTTGTCTTCCATCTCTATGAACGCTTTTCTGTACCGTTCCGCTCTTCCAGGACTCATATTCGTTATATTTTCAAGTACTTTTGGAGCCTTGATTCGTCCATCTGACCGCAAACTCATCGGGGCTCATACGAGAGTTCATCAGCCGAATAATTTTGTCGCAATTGGAAGCTTCAGCGAAAGATACTTTCTGACGGCCCCTTTTTTTATCGGAAACCTCACCATATAATGGAAACTGAATTAGGGTTTGCAGTCACTTTTCATTTTCACGGGAGAATTTGTCGAATGTTCTGTTAGATTCAATCCATTTATGTTTGAGCTGAGACGTAAAATGAGAAATCAAATGATTGAGCTCAATTTTTTATGAGTTGGAAACTCATCTGTTCCTCGATATTATTCGAGCCAGTTTGCCCCATAAAGTCCATCCTAAACATTTTCAGAGTATTCTTTTGAGACCCTGAAATAATTAAAGAAAATTACTATTATCCCTCTTGAGTAAAGGTATCAATTTCATAGCCTATAACTCCAGAAGGGGCAAAAAGTCGCAGCTGATAGGGTGTTGGTCTTCTATTAGAGACCCTAGAGAATATTAATTGAAATAAAAACTCACTTGGAAGCTCTTGGAAAGTTACTTATTGCATTATTTTATCTTTCAATGGCGACAAAAAACTGAACGGGACAACTTTCAACCCAATATAACATTGAAAATATATAAACAAAAGCAAAGTACATATCTGCAGATGAATCCTCCATAGCACACATTTCATTTTTCAATTCATAGCAAAAGTTATGGTCATTAACAATTATATTTTATTCATGTTTTATGCATGTAGACCCCACTCTGTGTCGTTCTTCTTCCTTCTGTCGACGTTCCTCTTCCTCTTGTTTATCCATGCACCTTCTCACGTTCCTCCTCAATTCATTTTTCTTCCATCAGTCGTCTCTCTTGCTCGGCAAACTGCTGTGTAATTATTTCCATTACGGCCTCCATCATGTGGTAGGATGTATTTCTCGTACTCATCAGTAATTGTCCTCGAATATTCATCATAAATCCTCACTTCCGACACCAGCTGTTACGAAACTGGGGTCCGTTTAATTTCAATCAAAAATAATATTCCATTAAATTCCGTCCGTTTATTCCACTTTGAAACACAACCCAATAACACTTTGATAATACAATACTTGTTTACAACTCACATTAACTTCACTTTGTACTACTTTGTTTCTCTGCACAAAACCTTCTATGGCAATCTTCCTCGACCTTGCTAAAGCTTTTGACACGATATCACATGGAAGACTATTGAAGGAACTACCAGCATATGGTCTCACAGAAAATATAGTCAAACTCTTGGCACGTTATCTTAGCGACAGAAAACAATGTGTCAAGATCGGAGATACTAACAGTGAACTACTCACAGTCAAAACCAGTATACCACAGTATATTTTAGGCCTATTACTCTTCACATTGATATCATTGACCTACATGATATCGCGCCAAAAGTGATATCGTGTCATATGCAGATGACACCGTAATATATGTCTAGAGGAATTGTTGGAAATAAGTAGAAACGAAAGCCAATAAATGTCGGCAAAAAATCAAGATATGGTTAGACGATAATTTGCTGAAATTAAACTATTCCAAAACCAAATTCATAACTTGATTCTCAAATTCATGTAAGCAACCAAACATCGATACACTTATATTTCATGACCACATATGCCGAATGAATGAAGACTGTGAACGCTCACTGGAAATACAAAGAACTAGATCTATAAAATACTTGGGGATAAATATTGATAATAACATGAAGTGGGAAGAGCAAACATCATCTGTTAAAAACAGACAGAAAATTAATATACACCTTCAGAACATCAAAAAACGTGTTACATCAAAAATTGTTACACAGTAGCTAGCCTGGGGAGAAGCATACCAAACTCCCATAAAAAAATGTCAATCACACAAAAATTTCTCATTAAAATAATGTTCAATAGACCTTCTCGCTTTCCCCTCAATACAACTATTCGAGGACTCTGGCTCAAGAGATATTCAGTCTCTATATATCCTAGAGAAAATGAAGTATATACTGAGAACCAGAAGCATAGAACGGATAGAACACAATTATGCCACTAGAGCATTACCAGTCACGCCTGCGTCACCCCATCCATGCGAAAAAGGTTGGGGCAAAATAATTGTATTTATTTCTCCTCCAGAATAAACATCTTGCTGCCCCTAACACTTGGAAATTATAAAAATCACACCTACAATGGTTTCGTCAAAACTTTTTAACAAAAAATTAAACCGACGAAAAAATCAACTGAAAAGCAAAAAATAAAATAAACCTTCTTAGTCTAAATGATAATTGAGCTCCTAAACTAATGTAAGTAACTGATTTTGAGTCGGCGTCAAACAAACAATTATTCAATTTCTAGTTTGTTTGGCGCCGACTCAAAATCAGTTACTTTAGTTTAGGAGCTCAATATATTTAGACTAAGGTTTATTTTATTTTTTGCTTTTCAGTTGATTTTTTCGTGGATTATTTGTTAAAAGTTTTTTTTTCAATTTTTTGTGGCTAAAATCTACCAATTACTACCTACTTGTTTTTTATTACTTCCAAAATACTTACTTACCCACCTTACTTCAACTATTGCCAGTTGAATAATATGATTATCTACTTTTACTATTTGTTGTAATATAAATTATTTTCGTTGTTCTGGTTAGTTTATTTCATTACTTTGTATATCATTCCATCCTCTCATAAAATAAACTGATTTTGACGGAACAAGAATAATGTCAGTAGCGATCTGTCATTGTCAACTACGTATGTGTGTGCTAATGTTCACTAGTGAAAAATCAATTATCCCCTATTTTTCTACCCGTAAGGGTGGCTAATTCCTTTCGAAATCCAAATATAAGGTATACCCTATCTATTAAAAAAAGAATCATCCAAATCGAAGAACCCAGTACAAAGTTATGCCTGATAGAATCGGTTGACGGACCAGAATTCAGAGGGTGAGTGATCAATATCCTTCATTTCGCTACCCTTAGTGGTGAATTTCATCTTTTAAATTGAAATGGGACCAAAGTCGAAATACACCCTATCCACTGTAAAAAGAATTATCGGAATCGGACGCTTCAGTAAAAAGTTATGCGTGATCATACATAAAAAAATATGATGGAAAAACATAAAATATACGGGTTGAATAGAGAACCTCCTCCTTTTTGGTTTCGTCGGTTAAAAAAAATTCTGGGTGAAATCAAATAATAATGCAATTAACAACGTTTTCAACGATATTTAAAAAAGGAAAATAATGGATCGGTATCTCTTACTGTGTCTGAAATGTATGTATTTGCTATTTCAACAAGACAATAAAAAACTCAGCACACAAAAAAAAAGTTCCACTGATAAACCTATCAATGGTATTAGTGGAAAATTATCTCATCAAACAGGTACGATATTCACAAAACTAACTGACTAACTGCCGCGTGCGTGATTCGCACGACTAATATACCCTCGTTCTTCTTCTCGAACAGTCCAGCTATTCTCGAAATTTCTGGACCATGACGTCATCGGACAAATATCGTTCATAAACCAAAATTAATTTGGTATATTGGGAGTTTTTCGCAACCCTCCTAACTTCAAAATTTAGGGTAAAACCGGATGGGGCGGCCAGTCGGAAAGGTAGATTCCCCAATTTATTTGATGATTCTGAAATTGACATCAATTATGTTAACATATCATGGGACATATTTTTCACTGGAAAACACAAACAGAATTTGTATTTTTTGTAAACTTGAACTCTTTGATCAAAAGTTGTTGGTTTTGGATCTCTCTAAACCTAAGATTCCTATGGTCATTCAACTAAAATCAAAAGAAAAGAGTATAACCAAACTGGTTTTCTTTGGATTTGATATCGATCTCCTACAATTATATGCAAATAGAGTACTCGACTCAATACAAAACAAAACAGGGTTCCCAAAGATTTCACATCCTTGTGGTACATGCTACAAAAATAAAAAATATATAGTACGGTGCGTGCGCAGAAAAAAATTGGACAAAAATCTTTCAAATTTATTGGCCCTAGATTTGTGCTTTACCTATAAACCTTAAAATAGTAGATTTCTATTACCACTTCAAAAAATAAGTAAATCATTGGGTAAAAAATACTCCACCCTAGTGTAAGGGCTAGTTTGTTCGTTATGTAAACTTTCACAAGCTCTGTCTACTAATTTATATGTGTTAGGAAATTATTTTAATTGCTTTTTTATCTTTTTTTCATTATACATATCTTTTCACAAAAAAATATATTATTATTTGCCATATTAGTATAATATCAGAGAATATTGAATTAATACCTACGCACAAATTAGTTATCTGATTTCCGTAGGTACCACATTTTATTTCACAAATATTTGTGTATTCAGAATTTGAAAAGAATGTATTGATGGCTTTTTTGGAATGAATATTATTATTATTATTCAAATCTAAAATTCCATGAGGATATCAAATAGTTAAAAATACAGATCAACAACACTTCTGATGATGCAAAAGTCCACTCATCTATTAAACAAATGCACATGTGCATGTAGGCAGTTCATAGTGTGGATTCATGCAGCACAAAATAACAATTATCAAATAAGAAATAACAAATAACAATTATCAATTAACAAGAATTAAAATGTAGCATTCATGCACTCAAAATAACAATTGAGAAATAAAAAGTAAGCATGCGCACAAGACGGAGATCCGAGGCATTTAAATTAGGTAATCCTACTTTTTCGAAATTCCATGTCCCCTCGATAATAAGAAACAAGTGAAAATTCAAAATGTCCAATAAACAATATGAAACAAAAACAATACCTCAAATATTAGAAAAAGTTAGGTTATTTTCATCATCGGTTTGACCAATCCGCGATCATCTGCGTACTAGTTGCGCACTAGAAGAAAATTTCGTCAAAATAATGTAAAGAGATAAAAGTTGGCCAACTTCTACATGTTAGTTCTTAAATGATAATTGTTATTTGTCTGCATGAACATAGTCATTGAAAACTATAGAGTTCAAGTTATAATCGTAACTACTATTGACAAATGCGTACTTCTCCCAACAATAAAAATTAAAAAATAAAACGAAAATGTTTTTGAGTTTTCATCTGATATGACGACTTATTACGTATTATAAAATGTATTAAATAACTCAATTATCTGCTTGATTCACTATTATTATTGTTCTATTTGTAAAATGCAAATGATGTGATTTTTTACCGATTTCACAGTTTATAAAAATCAGATTCACGTCGCTGAACATAATACCGTTTCTTATATTATTATTCTCCTATAATATAGCGAATTTAAAAAAATATTGCCGAAACCAGGGATCGAACCAGGGACCTTTAGATCTTCAGTCTAACGCTCTCCCAACTGAGCTATTTCGGCAGATATAATATGATAAATATTTCAGTCAGATACTTATATGGTGACTGATTCTAGTCGTATAAATGTTATGAATGTTCATGTAATTTTTTTTTATAGTACCGGGTTATTCACTATAAATTACCCATTCCACCATCGTTATTATTGCCTATAGAAAAAAAAGTTAAATGAAAGAGTTGTGTGGTTATGAAAAATACAATAGCCTGCAGATTTCAGGTGTTTTTTTTAGATGGGATACCCTGTATATCATTGAATTTTTGGAATTCTCTTTTTTTCCTGATTTGAAAAATATTCCATATGTTACCCCTAACTTATACCGTTTTAAACGTCGAATAACTTAGACTAGTTGTTACTGTAAATACCTACCTATCCTATGAAAGTTAACATTTTTAAAGTAAGCTATGAAAATGATAACTATATTATGTTTGTTTAGAGACATTTCTTTAATAGAATAATCAAAATGGTTTACAGTGAGGAAGAAAATGTTCAAATATTTATACCAAAATAGATAACAAAGATTTATTCAGGAAATTTAAATAACATGATAACTCAAAAAATATGTTCAATGTGTCAACTATTATTGTCAATGCATAATTGATAACGTCTTCTTATATTTATAAGTGCATTGGAAATAGGCTTTTTCATTTAGATGACAAATGACGACTAACTTTGTTTACCTGTCAGACCCAACGGCATTTTTTTTTAAGGAAATAAAATATTTCCGAGTTTTCCTATGGATAGTTGACTTGAATTTACATGGAGAAGAAAAATCACCATTAGAAAATATTCGTGTACATTATTTTATCTACGAATGAAAGGTTTTTGGCGGTATAAAATAGGTAATAAGTACTTAACCTACAAAGAAAGTTACGAACGCTAATGTATGCAGGTGCATTTGTCATGAAGTTGACTGTTGATATAATGTGAAAATACCGCTAATTTTGAACTAAGCCAATCTCAAATTGTTATTTAAAAACTAACCAATGATTATTCACTTTCCCAATGGCCAATCAGACTTTGGGTCTCAAAACGAGCGCATGCGCCTTAAAAAATCATCTAAATGAAGAGGCCTATTGCTTCGTTATTGACCTTCCGATTCTCTATTTCAAGTCGAATCGTGAGTTGAATATTATTATTATTAAGGTGCGATTTACACTTGATTTTTCAATATACCAACTATTGTCAATTCAAAAGAAATTGTTAACAACAAAGTAAAGAATATCACAACAATCCAAATTATAAAAACTAGAGATTGTAAAGTTTTAACCAGCAATATTTCAATAGGCCTTTTCATTTAGATGATTTTTTAAGGCGCGTGCGCTCGTTTTGAGACCCAAAGTCTGATTGGCTATTGGGAAAGTGAATAGCCATTGGTTAGTTTTGAAATAACAATTTGAGATTGGCTTAGTTCAAAATTAGCGGTATTTTCACATTATGTCAACAGTCAACTTCATGACAAATGCACCTGTATACATTGGCGTTCGTAACTTTCTTTGTAGGTTGAGTTCTTATTACCTATTTTATACCGCCAAAAACCTTTCATTCGTAGATAAAATAATGTACACGAATATTTTCCAATGGTGAGTTTTCTTCTCCATGTAAATTCAAGTCAACTATCCATAGGAATATTGGAAAATATTTTATTTCCTTAAAAAAAAAATCGCCGTCAATGCCGTTGGGTCTGACAGGTAAACAAAGTTAGTCATTTGTCATCTAAATGAAAAAGCCTATTATGAAAACATTATGGAATATATATATATATATATATATATATAATATATATATATATATATATATATATATATATATATATATATATATATATATATATATTTAACAAAATTTTTTAGAAATTTAAAAAAAAATATATTATATATATATATTAATATATTTTAGGGTGTTTTTTTAACAATTTTTTTTTTCGCTCCCAACGAAAATTTTGTTGGACATGTCCAAAACAAAATTTCCTGAAAATTTGGGCCCTTAATATTAACATTAAGTACTTTCACAGAGCGTGGAAGTAATTCCCATTTAAAATACACGTAAACTTTTTTTTGTAATATCTGTAACTCAGTGGCATTAATAAAATTAATAGTCGTAAAAAAACACCCTAATATATATAAATATATATATATATATATATATATATTTATATTTATATATATTAGGGTGTTTTTTTACGACTAAAAAAACACCCTAATATATATAAATATATATATATATATATATATATATTTATATTTATATATATTAGGGTGTTTTTTTACGACTATTAATTTTATATATATATATATATATATATATATATATATATATATATATATATATATATATATATATATTTTTAAAAACCCCCCAAAATTTGAATTGTAAACAGATTTAATAATTTTTTTTTGAGATTCAGGTACTAGAAGGTCTACCTTGGGACAAAATTTGAAATGTTCATTCCAATTTTCAGGGCATACTACGATATTTTTTCTTAGTCGAAAATCGAGATTTTTTATTAGCGATTTTTTCATTGAAAAAATCACTACGCCACTGGATTCAGAGTGCCTCTAAACGAATGTGACCAAAATTTCATGAAAAAATATTCATTAATAACAAAGTTATGACAACTAAAAAATTCGAAAACTCACACAGCTAACAGTCACAAAAAACACCCTATATCATTAGATATAGCCATGAGAATATTTTTTTATGATTTCAACAATAAAGTGCCGCCAGATGAAAAAAAAAACAAATAGCGTAAATTTTTTTAATGAAAATAACGGAATTACATTCACACAATTCAACTAATAATGAAGGAAAAAAAATTAATTAACGTAACTATGAAAACTAATTATTGAAATGTTTCGATTCAGTGCAACAATTAATTCGAACGCATATTCTAGTAGCCTCTACTAATCCACCACGTATTTCGATTACGTTCCTTAGTTCTTGTGGGCTAATATCTGCACATACCTGTCGAATTCTTGCACAAAGTTCATTTCTATCTCTTGAGCGGTTTTTGTAAACCTTTTGTGTGATAAGTCCCCAGAGAAAAAAGTCCAAAACTGTGAGGTCTGGAGATCTGGGTGGCCACTCTATAAACGGACTACCACGGCCTATCCATCGGTTTGGAAAATGTTCGTTAAGCCATTGCCTCACAGCTCTGGCATAATGAACTGAACACCCATCTAACTGGACAATTAAATTTGATCGTTCATTGATTGGCAGCTCGTGAATAGCATCCCAAAACTCTGTGTTTAAAAATTCTAGAAACCTCTGCGCATTAATGTTTTCCTCAAGAAAGAAAGGACCAATAATTCGTTCGTTCAATATCCCACACCAGACGTTGATTTTTTGGGAATACTGGCTTTTACAGTTTAAACCCAGTTAGGATTATTCGCTGCCCAATAGCGACAATTCTGTGATGACACCACTCCATTTTTAGTGAAAGTGGCTTCGTCGGTATATAAAATATTTTGTAGGAAATTTATATTGTTTAAATATTCCCCTTGGGCCTATAAACAATATTCCAGACGTCTTGCTTCGTCGCCTTCTTGCAGTGTATGTAAAAATTTTGGCTTGAAAGGTTTAATATTCTTCGCCTTGAGACATCTCCGAATAGTTTCTCGTGGAATATTCAAATCTAAGGTGGCATTCCTTATACTGGCATTAGGATTGTTTCCGAAATAATCTAAAATGATTTGATCATTCCTGTCATTCCTGTTTCGTCTTTGTACAGGATTACTTTTTAACATCATTTTTGATACTGCACCAGTTTAATTGAATATTTTATTTATTTTACCGTACCGCAGCTAATACGAGGACGATCTGGATGTCTCTCATTAAATACTCTACAAACCTCTCTAGCACTTCTAACGTCATCTCCCGAAAGGCGTACAATTTCAATTTTCTCTCTTACGCTCAATCTTGCAGCCATGACACAAAATAATTCGAAGAATTGTAAGGTGAATATTGTTGACAATAGTACATTTAAATCTTTCACAAGTGTCAAACTGTAATATCATTTCCATGGCAACTAAGATTTCAATTGAAAAATCAATTAGGTCTTAGTTTTAGTTAATTTGCGTGAAAACTTGAATGTAATTCCGTTATTTTCATTAACAAAATTTGAGCTATTTGTTTTTTTTTTCATCTGGCGGCACTTTATTGTTGAAATCATAAGAAAAAATATTCTTATGGCTATATCTGTTGATATAGGGTTTTTTGTGTCTGTTAGCTGTTGGTATTCAATAAAAATCGCTAATAAAAATCTCGATTGTCGACTAAGAAAAAATATTGTAGTATGCCCTGAAAATTGGAATAAACATTTCAAATTTTGTCCCAAGGTAGACCTTTTAGTACTTGACATTTCAAAAAAAAAATATTGAAATCTGTTTACAACTTCAAATTTTAGGGGCGTGTTTCCATTAAAAATGGGTCACACTGTATATATATATATATATATATAAATACACATATATATATATATATATATATATATATATATATATATGATGATTGGGAAACCATGAAACAGGCTGTAGACGGATGGTGGGTTCTTTTGGATTCGAAACAGATTTCTCTTATTCTCGATATTTGTTTGCGTTAAACACATGAGGAGTACGACTATTGGTATCGTGGGTATGCCTATCTGACACATTTGTTGGTGACCTGTTAATATGCACGAAATTTCGTGCTATTAAAATTCCACGATCTTAGGTTTCAGCTTCACCGCACAGATTATAGGTGTCACTATCAATAATCTGATGCAGTTCACATGTTTGCATTGGCCTAAGGCTATTAACCTACGAGAAATCTGATACGAATTTGAAAGAGACCACAAGCCGTCCTGATGATTGGGAAACCATGAAACAGGCTGTAGACGGATGGTGGGTTCTTTTGGATTTGAAACAGATTTCTCTTATTCTCGATATTTGTTTGCGTTAAACGCATGAGGAGTACGACTATTGGTATCGTGGGTAGGTCTATCTGACACATTAGTTGGTGACCTGTTAATATGCACGAAATTTCGTGCTATCAAAATTCCACGATATTAGGTTTGAGCTTCACCGCACGGATTATAGGTGTCACTATCAATAATCTGATGCAGTTCACATATATATATATATATATATATATATATTCATAAATTTACGTAATGACCAATATCTCCATTATTAATGAAGAGAGAGGTGGTAATAAAAAATGATACTTCGTTATCATTTATATGATCATCCTTTTTCATTTGATAGATAGATTTCTTGATAACTTAATTCTGGAAAAACGTGAATATTGGTTTTTTAGAAATCCCCAGAAAAATGAATCCATAGGAGTCAAGCCCGGACTGTTAGGTAGGCATCTATACTTCCATTATTTCATATCTATATTGGGAATACATTAGTCAAATGTTCTTGAACGGCTATAGGAATGAGGGGTTGCCCCATCTTGCATCCAAATCATACTAGCTTCCGAAAAATTCTGTAAAAGAATATTTTTTACTTCTCGGATGAGTATTTCTTGAGAGGTAACTCCTATTAATATATAATCATGAAATATAGGACCAACCAACAATTTTAGTTCAAAAAATTTCGCACTAAACGCCAACAGTTTTTCTTTCTGTTTTCTTTATTTGTTTTGCCAATTTTTTTCTGTTGTTCTTTTTTATCAAGACCTTCGATTTTTCCCATTGAAAACTCCTGCCGTAGAAAAAGATGGCTCATCAGTCCATAATATTTTAGTTAAATAATCGGGATCGTCATTCAAATTTTGAATCATCTGTTGGCAAACTTCCATATTTTTCCTCATATGAGTCTCTGTTAAAACTTGTACGGGTAAAATTTTATAAGGTTTGTAGTTGTTCTTTTTCAAAGAAGGTACGTTGGATTTTGGAAAAACTTTTACCTAATTGATGGGAGAACCTGTTTTAAACTGCATTCAAAATTTTCAAAAAAATTATACAATGTTTCGAAAAAGTCTATTCGCGAATTAATATGGATAGGCTTACCTTCGGAATGAAGC